>LMYD01000659.1:0-49132 GCA_001630595.1 Pseudogymnoascus sp. BL308
AGCGCGGCGTTGGCGGGCGGGGAGAGGACGAGGGGGAAGTGCTCAGCGGTGTTGAGGTAGTAGAGGTCTAGATTGCGATCCAAGGGGTGCGCGGGGATAGTGCCTGGATGTGAGGGGCGGATTGACTCGAGGAAGATGGCTGCGTGGCGCGGGTAGCGCGCGAGGATGTCGATGGAGGTCAGCGAGACGAAGGTGTATGCGGTGAAGGAGGCGGTGCCGAGGCGGGAGCTGATGAAGTAGAGGTTGCGGAGGGTGTGGAGGGCGGAGGCGGAGAGGGCGGCGGCATGGGCGTCGGTTGCGAGGAGGGGGTCGACGAGGATGCGGCCGAGGACCGAGCGGAGGATTACGACGGTGGCGAACATGGCGGATTTGAGGTGCTGGAAGAGGGTGGGGAAGGTGGTTTGAGAGGTTGGGGGGGTGAGGTGGGAGGGGAGCTCGGAGGGGTCGATGGTGGAGAGTTTGTTGTGGCGCCATTGGGTGAGGAGGTCTTGGGAGAACTTTTGGAGTTGCTCGACGAGGAGGAGGATCGAGGGCTTGGGTGCGTGGAGGTGCTCGACTGTGTATGCGACGAGGCGGGAGAAGGGGCCCATGGAGGAGACGAGGGGTCTGGAAGCTACATCCTTCAGATGCAAGAATCCGCGCGACGACTCCGGCCAATCCAGCTTATTGTCTGGCGTAACCCGCACATCGGCATCGATGGCGCCCACAAACTGTCCCATCTCGTAACCCGACGGTCCCACCATCGCTCCTACAGCAATGGGCAAGAGCAGGTCAAACCGTATCTCCCTCTTCGCCGGCTCAGACAGTAAATCAAACGTATGATTCAGCGCTAACAGCGTCGCCTCACCCCCCACAAAGAACCCCTCCTTCGGATCCTCCATCGCCAAATTCGCAGCCATTATCAGCGCTCCCTCAAGCGACATCCTCAATCCCCTCGACAACCCCCTCCTCCCCTGCCCTCCCATCCCCAGCAGCACACCCGCAATAGCAAGAACATGTCTCCACCGCGGCGACTTCTCATCCGCCCCCTTCACCACAGCAGTCGCCCACTCATCGGCCCCCAGCCCGCCGCCGCGCCTCGGATACCCGAGTAGATTCGAGTCATTCGACTGCGCCTGCTTCAGCACCGTGATCGCAGCGGTATTGTAGATGCTGATAATGCGCAGACACGTCTGCAGGTCCAGCGCGTGCGTCGCCCATATCGCGGGCGCGGAGAGCAGCTGCGAGGTCAGCAGCGTGATGTTGAGCGGGTTCGTGAGCGTGGTGAGGAGGGAGGTGGTGGAGCCGAGGATTTTGCTGGTCAGCGCCGGGTCGGGCAGTTTTTGGTACGCGCCGAGCACGGTCGTGAGCATGCGGTCTGAAGACATCGTGGGGATGAAGAGCGCATTCGATTTGTGGTTTGTGTTGGGTGAAGACCGGCTGCGTATGCGGTGGATGGGGAGTTGGGGCGGTTGACGGATTGGATCAGCCGAGGCTCAGTAGCCTTCCCTGTCCAACCCATGCAGGTGCGCCCCGGCCGGAGAACATGACGCGCCGATCTGGGCTGGTGCTTCTGACAGCTACCTCGAAATAAATCGCAACGAATAAATTCAGCGACTAAATCCAGCGACCAAATTCAACGAATAAATCCAGCGACAAATCCCAGCGACTAAGATACAACGACGCGAAGCTGCAGATCCAGCTGCTTTATCGATTGGGACACGTAATGTAGGGGACGATGTCGGGACTAAAGTGAGAGCCCCAAATCCATTCATCACATACACAGGACAGCAGCTAACAATCTACTCCCCAGGACTCGCATCTCCGACCCCGCGCCCCTCGACTACGTCGCCCCCCCCTTCCCATCGCTCTACTGGCCGCTGGATGCGAAGCCCGGAGTCGCCAGCTACCTCTACTACGTCAAAGACATCTGGCGCTTCACGCTCCTCTGGACGCTCATCTTCTATGCGGCGTTCCACATCGCGACCGCTGCGCTCGGAGTGTGTATGCAGCTAGGGAAAGGCAGGAATGCGTTTAAATGGGTCTGGACTATACCAGTTGCATATGCTGCGATTGCCGGGATTGAGGCCGTGCTTGCTGGGAGTATTGTCGGCTTGATGTATGCTCTCCCTGGGCTCTGTGGGTGGTTGACCTGGCTAACAAAGAAAAAGATTGGGCGCGGTTTACGATGCTGGGTATTTGCGCATGTCGACGTGGATACCATTGGTGTGGTCTCTGATCAATGTCTTGGTCTTGATTCTATCGGCATTCTCTATTCAGGGTGCTCTATGATCTATCTATACCTTTATGCTCGACTACATTTCAGCTCTTCGCCTCCTCCTCCTCTTTGGCGATTGCCAACCTTGGATCCGGAGCCGTGGCCTCAATCTTTTTGAGAACCCTCGCTGGGTTCCCCGCAACGACGACGAACTCAGGCACATCCTTAGTTACCACGCTCCCAGCGCCGACGGTGGATCCCCTCCCGATAGTTACGCCAGCAAGCACCGTCACATTCCCGCCGAACCAGCAGTCTTCACCAACAGTAATTGGCGCTCCCAGCTCTGGGCCCTTGGTTCCATTGCGCAGGAACGGGTCCAATGGATGGGATGCGGCGAAGAAGGAGCAATTTGGACCGATGAGAGTGCGTGCTCCGATGGTGATGGTGCACGTGTCTAGGAAAGTGCAGTTGAAGTTGATGTAGACGCCCTTTCCAATTCTGGAGAATATGTGTTAGGGGTTGCTCTGAAGGGGAGGAAGGGGGAGACGCACTTCGTGTTAATGCCATAGTCGACTTTAATGGGACCGTCTACCCATGGATCGTTGTTGAAGAGCTTATCATCCTCCTCTTGTGTGAGCGCTTTGGCGGGGAGGGGGGTTTTATCGCCAAGGATACTAGAATATCGTTAATACAGACACGTCACCACCCCATTTCTGAGCTATCTGAAGCTGAACTGGAATAATATAAGAAAGCAGAAACATACTCTCTCCATAGCTCTACCAACCGGCGCCGGTCAACCTCCCCAGCACCGTTGAACCGATCGCAGGCGTGGTGGCAGCGCATCCGTTTCTCCGTGAGACGAGGGGTAAATGCGTAGTAGAGCTCCCCGCGCAACATGTTGGCCAGGTTCTCATCTTCATTAATATCCTGCATTGTGGGCGAAGAGAGGGCGTAAAGGGGCGGCTGTGTGGTGAGGGACAATGCTGCTTCTGGAATGTAAAGAGATCTATCAGATCTATAAGGGATACTGGGGGTATTTATAATTTACGAGTTATGATATAACCATTGGAGGTCGATCGATACTTAGTTATAGTCAGTGCGGAGTTACACGCGGAGGTACATCCTCGCATTGCTTCCGAGCCACGAGTCCTCACCAACCTCCACTGTACCCGCCTCGTACCCGCCCCGTACGCCGTACCTTGATATTGTCTCATCCTTGGCTCAGCCTTGCCATTGTCTATCCCCCTCGACCCGGACTTCAACAACACTCACCTCGCTCGGACGAGTTGAGCAGCTCAGCTCCTCTTCACTATTAAATACAGCTCGTCCACGGGGCAAAGAAGCATGTTCAGCTGAAAGAACCTAAGACCGACGCATCCTATCCTCCGCCGACAACTATCTCCCCGGCCTACAGCCTCGCATCAAAATTATCCAACACGCCACGAAACCCTCAAAATGGCAACCAGAGTCAACGGCTCCGTCAACGGCACCCCCACCGCCCACAATCCCACAGCAGCACTCTCCAACGGCTCTCCCCAGCGCGAACCCACAATCCCCATCCTCCCATCCTCCCCCTCCTCCGCCGGCCCAAACCCACTCACCCAAATCACCCACGGCGGCCTAGGCCACCCCCCTTCCTTCCCCTCCCTCACCCCCACCACCCCCCTCCTCACCGCATACGAAAAGCAATACTACCCCTCCCAACCCATCTCCCTCTCCGGCATCGCCTCTCGCGCCTTCCTGCTCGGCGCCGCGCTCTCCCTCTCCATCGCCCTCTCCGCCGTCCTCGCGCTGCAAGGGTCCCCCTTCTGGCGTCCCCCGTTCTTCGCTGCTACGCTTGCGGTGTTCCATTTCCTCGAGTTTTGGACGACGGCGAGGTATAATACCAAGGCGGCGCAGGTGAGCAGTTTCTTGCTCAATCAGAATGGGAGTGCGTATACCATTGCTCATGCGGCGGCGATGGCGGAGTCTTTGATCTCTTGCTTGCTGGTTACGTACCCGCCTTCGACTTTTCTGCCTGGTTTTCTCACCAAATTGGCACTCCCAACTCTTCCGGAGTGGGTGAGAACACTCACCCTGACGACCGGCCTCGTCCTCGTTCCACTGGGGCAGCTCGTGCGCAGCCTTGCTATGGTGCAGGCGGGGGGGAATTTCAACCACATCGTGCAAGCGCGCAAGGCGTCCTCTCACCAGCTCGTCACGTCAGGGATATACAGTCTCTCCCGACATCCGAGCTACTTCGGCTTCTTCTGGTGGGGATTGGGCACGCAGCTTGTGCTGGGGAATGTGGTCTGTTTCGTCGGGTATGCGGTGGTGTTGTGGGTGTTTTTTAAGAGGAGAATTGCTGGTTAGTTGATCTATTTGTCTCTTTCTGTCCCCCTATCTTTTCCTCCTATTATGGATATTGTGTGTGAAGATGAGGTTGGAGGGATGCTAATGCTATGATAGGAGAGGAGGAATACCTAGTCCGCTTCTTCGGCCAGGAATACCATGACTACCGTGCCCGCACTCGCGTTGGGATCCCTTTCATCAGATGACAATTAGCCCATCAGCAGCCGCAGCAGACGCAGTCACCGCCGCGGCCTGCCAGACAGAGGGCATTCCTGGACTTGGGATTTTGACGCTGAAGCGGGATAGTGCGTGGTGTCCGGTTTTAAAGGGGGGGAGGGGGTGGGGGTGCTGATGTGGCGTTTTGGGTATGCGGATCTTGTTTTTTTTGGAAGGATGGAGGGGGTAAGCTTAAAGGGGGAAGTTATCTAGATAATACGGTGTATACCTCGCATCTAAGAGCGCATTAATACGAAGAATTTCACATTGACGGGCACCTGCATGAATAAACGAAGCCCGGCTTAGCCTGCATACATATCACATCACAGCGAACTCTGGGGACAAGTCGAGATATATGCTTTTTTGTCCATTCTGATTTCAGTTTCGTCATGCATAATTGCGCCCGCCTGGTATACAAAGCCAGCTCCCGCCTCCAAGAACAAAAAAAAATATAGCAGCACAAAGACTGTAGACTGTGTGTTTTCCTCCTCCTCTCCCACACCACCCCCTCACTGTGCAAACCCCACCCCACCCCATCACCCCTCTCTCACCCTCTAGAAGCGATGACTCCGCTTACTCTGCGTCCTCCACGCCGTAAACCCCACATACGCCCCGCCCACGACCGCAAAGAACGCAAACACCTTGAAGAAAAACCATCCCCACCCCCCGCTCTTCTTCTTCTTACTCGCGCTCCCGAACTTGCCCTTATCCTTCTTTCCCAGCTGCTCCTTCTGCGGTACCGACGACGATGCGCCGACCGTATACAGGTTCTTGGTCGTCACGCTGATGATGTCGTGGTTATCGCTCAGCTCTCCCGTCTCAGCACTGAATCCGAGGTACGCGACCGAGGGAAGCACCGGCGGGTCCGTCTTCTCGAAACACAGGATCCATTGGTCCTCTGCCTTGTACTGCAGGTCCAGACGCAGGAATTTATCCTGGAAATACTTTAGCCTCGCCTTCGTGGGCACCGAGGCGCCGCGGATCCCGCGCGCAGAGCAGCCAGCGTATTCGTTCGACTTGCCGTCGTGCGCTTTGTCGTAGGGCGTGGTGCCGTCGCCGATCATGGCCATGACGTAGGGGAACACGGTGCCGGGGCGGTTGTTCTTGTAGGTGTCGAAGAAGATTCCCAGGCCCTCGAAGTTGTCGGTTGAGCCGAAGACGGGGCCGGGCGTGTTGCGCTGGCGCGTGAGCCACATGGCCATGCCGTCGCCGTGGAGGTTGCCGGCGCCGTCGATTTGGAACTCGAATTCGATCTGCGGGGGGTGTTAGAGGGGTGTGTGACGAGGGGGGGAGGGGCCCAGTGGGAGCACTTACCTCCCAGTTCGTGGCGGTTAGGGGGACGCGCGACCAGATGTGGCCTTCCCTCGAGGGACGGTCCGAGGTCAATCGCACATATCTATTTCCGTATCAGCACAGTCCAATTCTCCAGGTCACCATTCACATATCCCCATCACTCCCCGCGGAGTAACAAGACAAGGCCACGTACTTATCAGTCCGTATAATAGTATCCCCCCCAAAATCCCACCACCGACTCTGCATATCCGTGTCCAGATACGGCTGCGTAGCATTAGCCTCCTTCCTGTCTCCAATCTCTCCCCCCACCCTCTGGACGTACCGGCGTCAACGAATGCGTGCGGAGCTATCGAGAGATGTCAGTTACAGCTGTCTCAATGCGACTTTCTACGAGCCAGATGGGCCACAAACCGGAATCGTCCGCACCTCCCCCAGCGGCTCGACGGGCTGCGCCTTCTCGCCCAGCACGGCGGCGACGAGCCATGCCGCAGCGAGCGACGTCGAGAACCTCATGATGCGCTTGCTGTCTCAGCAGCCAGGTTGCGGCGTCGTGTCACAAAAGAAAGGTATATAAAACACAAAAAAAAAACAAGTACAGCCCTAAGCGCAGAGAATGTGCAGTGGGTCGATCGCAGACCGACTCAGAGAATTGTAGCGGGCGTGGCGTCGAGGAATCTGATTTCTGATTATCCTGCGTTGGTGAGCTCAGCGGGCAGCAGCTATATGGCCTTTCCCACGCGATACCTGGCCTCTCTGAGAATTGGACCGAAGCCTGGGGTTGGCGGTTGGGCGGCGCACTGACCGCGGCTAGTACGTAGTGGGCGCATCATTGGTGCATGGAAACAATTTTTGGCTCCGGGCTGGATTGTGTGTGTACCTGTATAGCTAACGAACGGACAAACAACCTTCAACCTCTTCAATCTTCAACGAACTACGAACTACCACGAAGACTTTCAATTAAGGATAATTGTCTATAATAAACCAGTGTGAAGGAAACACATATACATATTCAATCATGTCAATCGATAATGTCGGATCCAGCCTGGGTATCTCGGGCGGAGACCCCAAGACGCAGTTGATGAACCAAGTTCGTCAAGAAGCCGCATTGAACAACGCCAGGCAGCTGATCGAGGTATGCCATATCCATCCATTTTCCTCCTCCTTTTCATAATCCCCTCAATCCCTCCTCCCCGTCCACCAACCCCCCAACCTCCCCCAGACAGCCTCGCTAACCCCCCTCCCAGAAACTCAACGAACACTGCTTCGCGAAGTGCATCCCCAAGCCCGGCTCCTCCTTCAGCAGCGGCGAGCAGCAGTGCTTCAGCCAGTGCATGGAGAAGTACATGTCCGCCTGGAACACGGTTAGCCAGCAGTACATTGCGCGTGTGCAGCAGGAGGGCGCGAAGGGAGCGGGTGGGGGGATGTTTTAGATGATGAACGACGACTGTGCTGGATGGGTTTGGTGGGATTGAAGGGAATGGGAGAGAGGGAGGGGGTGTATTATTACAACAAAAGATGGATTGGGGGAATGTGCGGGTGTATGATTGAGGGGGTGTTGTGTGTACTGTACATTATGACGGGGGTTGGAGGAACATGGATACTAGACGTGTGGAAATCTCCAGATACAAGAAAGGGTGGGATGGATCAATAGATTGATTGTAACGCCATCATGGTATCTAACGCCGCAGATGTGATAATAACATAACAACACTATGCGTTGCCTGTAATTCCTACTACCCCTTGGCGTCTGCCAGCCCACCACCCACTCACGTTTTCCGCCGTTTCAAACCCAACACTTTCCCAATCAGCAACCCGTAAATATTAATACACCCCCCGCCCAAATCTACCTAGCACGCGTATACTTCCCCTTCCTCTGCTCCATCTGCAAACTCTCCTGCTGACTCGGCAACGGGCCCCTCTTCCTCACCCCTGCTGCTCCCTCATCGCCACCCTGCGGCGCAAACCCTGGGATCTGTGGCGGCGCCGCGCCACCTAGTCCAGGAGGAAGACCCGGCATACCTGCCATCCCCGGAGGAGGCGGCGGGAATCCAGGAGGAAGGGTGAATCCCGGCGGTAATAGGCCGGGTGGCAAGATGCCCGGCGGAGGAGGTGGGAATTGCCCGCCCTGTCCTGGGGGTGGTGGAGGTGGAATGCCAGCCTTCTTCATCATAGCTGTGAGTGTTGCGAGATCGGGGGGGTTGTTTGGGTCCATTGGTGGGGGCGGGGGGAGGTTGCCGCTTAGTCCCGGTAGACCGGTGAGGTTGAATGGTAATGCTGGGGGCGGCGCAACGGCGCCCATGCCGGGGATCATTGGTTGGGATCCGGGGAGTGGTAAGCCAGGAATACCAGGGAACCCAGAGATCTTAGCAGGCATCTTCTGGTCCTCGAGACCATCCATCTCATCTTCCATTTCCTGCTCCTCGTCTTCTTGACGCTTCTGCCTCCAGTTCCTACGATCCCACGTCCCCTCCGCCTCAGCAGCCGCTTCACCAATATGATAGCGGTCCTTGAACACCGTTGAATCGCCCGGGCGAGCACGCGTCCAGAAGCGCGTGAGCCTGTCGTTGGAGCCGGAAGCGAGGATATGGCCCAGCGGGTGCCAGTCGAGGGACCAGATGGCGAAGTCGTGAGCAAAGGGGATTTTGTGGGCAGGGTGGATGGTCTGCGAGGGGGCGGTGGCGGGGTCGGGACTGTCGCAGACGGCGGTGGAGGGCATGGTGCCGGGAGGGGTGTGGGGTTCGTCGAGGAGGTAGTGGAAGAGGGTGCCGTCGGAGCCGCCGGTGCTGAGGAGGTTGGAGTGGATGGGATGCCAGGTTAGGGTAGAGATGTCTTTTTCGTGGCCTTTGAGGAGGCAGATGTCGCGCATCATTCGCAGATCGAAGACGCGGGCTGTTTGGTCTCGTGCGGAGGTTGCGAGGCACATACCACGTACGCGCTCGAAGAGGGTCTTGGTGATGGTGTTCTTGTGGCCGTGTAGGGTGGTTAGGCAGCGGCTTGTTCGGGGATCCCATAGCTTCACCAAATGATCTTTGGACCCGGAAACGATCAGGCCTTTAGTTGGATGCCAATCGACGCTCTTGGCGTCCCATCCGTGGCCCGTAATCGTCGACTCTTCAACACCCCCTGCAAAATCGAAGATCTTAAGAGTTGAGTCGTCTGAAGCCGTGACAAACTTGGAATCGTTCGGGCTGAACGCCATATCTCTGATGGGGTCGCCGTGGCCCTGGATAACTTTGACATTGTTGAAGTTGGGCTGCCAGTATTTAATGATACCGTCGTGGTCGGCTGAGATCAGCCAGTCGCCGTTATGTGAGTATGACAGCGCTCTGATGGCAACATCGTGAGCCTGCTGGATGGTCTCGAAGTTGAAGCCCGTGCCGTTCCAGAGCGTGAATTCACCGCTACTGGATGCCGTCAACAACCTGCGGCCTTCTGGCGTCCAGCGCACAACGTTCACCGGATGCTTGATCTTGTTAAGTGAGGAATGTAAATGATGAGCGGGTATGGTATCAGCAGCCTTGTCTATCCTGGCAAGGGGAGGGAGCATCTGAGACAGCAGTCAGTACGCGTCACGTGTCTAGACAGGAGATTGTTGATGCAACGGGTACTCACATCGACGATGTAGCTGGGACTCGGCCTCTCCATCTCTCCCTGGAGACGTGCCTTGTAGCGCGGCTGGCGGTTCTGCATCCAGTGGACCATCGTCGCGCCATAGTCTGTGACGGGGCCTGTATTGCATCATTAGTTGGATGTTCACCGTAGTGCAAGACTTGAAAGAGAGAGTAGACATGGATCTGAAGCGAAACGTAAGGCCCTCGAGGGAGGCATGCATGTAGCCAAAGACAAATGGTGCTAGCATGCAGATTCGGCGGATGGATGAGAAATTGAAACGAAGGTATATAGATAGTTGAGTAGGGAATCGCCAGTAACTCACGTCGTCCTCGACCTCTCCCAAAGCCACCACCCTCAAAGCCACCACCTCCTCCACCATCACCTCCGCCGCCTCCCCCTCTCCCTCCTCCTCCTCCTCCTCCACCAGCTCCATAGTCACGCTCCCCACGCTGTTCGTAAGCCATGGTGATTTAGGTCGCCGTCGTGGATATTACCGCATGGCCGGCCAGACGGGGCTTCTCTATCCTCTGATTCACTGCTCCTCAGGTGAAGCCTGGCCTGTCTGAAGTAGTCGATATCCTTTGACGCAAAATATATATAGAGCGTATATAGGTCACGAGATCTTAGTGGTAGCTTTTCTGGGGTTCCATTGGAATTTCCGCTCTGGGATATGGACTGTCGATGGGGTCGCGACGACGGCGGAACGGAACAATGTAATGGCGAGGCAGCAAGCAAGGTACAGCCCATGGAGCTAGAAGTACCTCTGTCCGGAGATACTAAATTTGTACGTTACTCTCGGTTTTTCACGCGTTGGAGAACATGGTCTCAGCCTCTGTCTCATGCAAATGCCAAAGTACCGCGGTACAACAATACCTGCACCTACATGGATATGACAAGGTGCTGCCACTGCCACTACTTGCCATGTTCTCCAACAACGCGTAGTTTTGTAGTATTGGCCCATGCTCCATAACTTTCTAGTACTGTTCTCCGATTTTTTGTCATATTGAAACAATAGTTTAGTCCGTTTCTACCTGCCGCTGTCTGCCGGCCGCTGTCTTGTATTATCTACTAACATATACTATTTCATATATTGTATCTATTCTAGCCACCTGCATACGCCATATATCCCACTCGTTGTGACTGTTTCGGTTTCTTGCATACACGTTTTCCGTACATGATGCAGGAAAACGGCAGGATACAACAGGGAATAGATAACGAAATATACGAGAGGGGCCGCGAGGGGCGAAAAAGGCCCATGTTTACTATCCCCGCTTCGCCCTCCCCGTCCCCTCCTCCTCCTCCACTCCTTCCCCAATTCGACTTCCTTCCTATCTCTCCCGATCCTTGATCCTCCCTCTTCTTGTTCTAGATTTTCAAAGATATATTAAGACTCATAAAGATCGTCCATTACCTCTTGCCTGTCGTATATATATATACTGCATTGCCGCCAACACAGTTTTGATATGAAAAAGCCCCCCCAGAGCCGACAATGGCCACAGCTGTAGAGTCCAGGACCGTCAACTCGACCCTCACCCAGCGATCAGCGCGTGCCAATGGCCGCGCCCAGAGTGCGCAAACACCTCTCAACTCGGCCAATGTGCCAGCCATCGACGTGCCAGAGGTCAGTCGCCGGCTGCGCATAAAGAAGAAATATAGGCATGTGGCAGCCGTCCACTCGCGCCCCCAGAACACTGTCCTCAGCCATGACGCAACCGAGATCCCCAGTTTCCTCGGATTCCGAAATCTGATGGTGATCGTGCTTGGTGAGTGGCCCTGCCACGAGAGAAGCTGAAGAAGACCCATCTAACAGCTTGTGTCACAGTCGTCGGAAACCTGCGCTTGATGATTGAAAACTTCAACAAGGTATGTCTGCCAGTCTCCAGCTCCAAGTTGATACGCGCTGACCACCCACACAGTATGGAGTTCTCATATGCCTACGATGCCACAACTACAAACGACACGACCTCTTCATCGGGGCCACGCTCCTCCTCATAATCCCCTGCCACCTCTTCGCCGCCTACATCATCGAGCTCGCCGCCGCAAAGCACGCCAAATCGCAGCTCGCAGCCAGCAATGGGCGCTCCGGCGCCGAAACCCCAACCCCCACCGAAGCTGAACGCAAAAAGTTCAGCTCGACCTGGAAGCTGATCGCCTGGCTGCACGGGCTCAACGCCACCCTCTGCCTCCTTGTCACCTCCGTCGTCGTCTACTACTACGTCCACCACCCCCTCATCGGCACCCTCTCCGAAGTCCACGCCATCGTCGTCTGGCTCAAGACCGCCTCCTACGCCTTCACGAACCGCGACCTGCGCCACGCCTACCTGCACCCCTCGAAGCGCATCGAAGACGCCCTTCCAGACATCTACGCGCAGTGCCCGTACCCCAAGAACATCTCCCTCTCAAACCTCACCTACTTCTGGTGGGCGCCCACCCTCGTCTACCAGCCCGTCTACCCCCGCTCCCCCCGCATCCGCTGGTCTTTCGTCGCCAAGCGGCTCGCCGAAGTCTTCGGGCTCAGCGTCTTCATCTGGGTAGCCAGCGCGCAATACGCCGCGCCCCTCCTGCGCAACTCCCTCGACAAAATGGCCTCGCTGGAACTAATCTCCATCCTCGAGCGCCTCATGAAACTCTCCACCATCTCCCTCGTCGTCTGGCTCGCCGGCTTCTTCGCCCTCTTCCAATCCTTCCTCAACGCCCTCGCCGAGGTCACCCGCTTCGGCGACCGCGACTTCTACAGCGACTGGTGGAACTCGGACAGCGTCGGCGCCTACTGGCGCACCTGGAACAAACCCGTCTACCAGTTCATGAAGCGCCACGTCTTCTCCCCGCTCATCGGGCGCGGCTGGTCCCCCTGGGCCGCCTCCGTCGCCGTCTTCTCCCTCTCCGCCGTGCTGCACGAGCTCCTCGTCGGCGTGCCGACGCACAACATCATTGGCGTCGCGGCGGTGGGGATGCTGGCGCAACTGCCGCTCATCAAGCTCACGGCGCCGTTTGAGAAGGCTGGGGGGCATTATGGGAAGTTGGTCGGGAATACGGTGTTTTGGGTTAGTTTTGTGCTTATTGGGCAGCCGCTGGCGGCGTTGTTGTATTTTTTTGCGTGGGAAGCTAAGTATGGGAGTCATTTGAAGGGGAGGGTGTGAATGGGGGGGGGGTGTGTTGTAGCGATAGGAGTTGAAAACTGGGACTGGGTTCTCTCTTTTTACGATGTAGCGTTATTGGACTCGGGAAAGGGGTTGTTAATATGGGAGGTTAGCTTTGATTCTTTATAGTAATGCATGGGATTGCCCATCGTAAAGACGATTACAGGCATAGGCAAGGATATATCAAATGGCAGACATGTGTGTTTTCCACAAAACGGTTTCGGATGGTATAAATCTCTATTTCCAAGACCAGAACTATCCATCTAGTTCATCCAATAACCAATGTAAATGCAATTGCTATGCAAGAAAGTAAACGCCCACCATCCAAAAACACCCCATCAATCTACCCTTTCCTAAAACCAAGCAAAAACCCTTCATATCCGTATCCATATCCATCATACTCCCCCCTCTCTCCAAAAACACAAACTCCCATCCCCTCTCATCTGCTCACACAGCAGCAAAACTCAGCAAACTCCCCGCCGTCAACCCCACCACAAGATTAAACCCCATAAACGCCCCCACCGCCTCCCTCTCCTCCTCCCCCACCTCCCCCGTCGCCCCCATCATCGCACTACTCGCCAACCACCCATTCGACACCCCAAACCCCATCTGCACAACCACCAAATAGAACAAATCGCTCTTTACCCACGCCCCGCGCCCCGAGACATTACTCAGCGCGTACAACGGCAAAAACACCGCGCGGAGCAACGCCACGCCGAAGAGCGCGCGCGGACGAGCCGAGAGGGACGAGGGGATGAGCGTGCTGAGGCGCCCGAGGAGGTCGCCGCTGTTCCAGATCAGGAAGGCGAGCGGGATGAAGATGGGCGCGTGCAGGTAGCGCGGGGTGGGCGGGGTGTGCACGCTGGTGATTTGGGCGGTGTAGACGGGGAAGAACATGGTGAGTGCGAAGCAGAGGATGATGGAGGCAGAGTAGAAGGGGAGTTGTGCGTAGAGGGTTGGCATGGACATAATTTTCCGTGCTGGGGCGGAGGGGGTTGGGGAGCTGGCGGTGGGTGTGGGTGTGTGGCGCCGTGCGAGGGGGACGAAGACGACGAGGGTGAGGAGGGCGACGAAGGTTGCGGTGAGGAAGTAGAGGAATGCTGATGTGGAGGAGGTTTGTGGGGGGGGGATGGCGGGGGTGGCGTCGGTGGCGGAAGGTGAGGGGGAGTCTTCGGGGACGGCGAGGACGGAGACGATTTGCGCGATGCTGGGGAGGACGCCGGCAACTGCTTGGCCGGTCATGATGGCTTGCATGTAACTCGGCTGTCCGAAGGTGGCTACGAATGCGAGGGCGCCGTTCTGGAGGAGTCCGGTTGCGGCGCTGGCGCCGAGCACGGTGGCGAGGAGGAAGGCGAAGTAGACGCCTGGGGGGACGGTGACGAAGAAGATGGTTGAGAGGGCGAGGATGGTGAAGATGACGATGTCGATTAGGAGGGCCAGGATGATGCGGCGCGGGTAGGAGGCGCCGGACTGCAGGTTCGTGAGGAGGAACATGCAGCCGAGGTTGGCGGTGGTGGCGACGGACAGGATGGAGGATTGGTAGTTGGCTAGGATCCAGGGGCTGCCTTGGAAGCGCGTCGCGAAGTAGGTTGCGGCGGCTAGGAACATGTTCCTGTGAGGAGATGTCTGTTAGATCGGTGGTTGTGGGGGACACGGATGGGGTGAAGCTTACCATGCCCACAGCATCGCGACTCCGAGAATCAGGAATACACTGTATTCCACCCAGGAGAATGGCTTCTGCTCCAGCGCCAGTGCCTCCTGTAGTGTAATATCATCTGCTCCCCCTTCCTCATCGTCCCGCCCGACAAGCTGTTCATACTCATCCCCCCGCACCTTCTGACTTCGCAGCGTCGCCCGAAGGCGTTCAATAACAGCGTTCATGATGACCCGAAATTCGGCCCTTAACAGCGTCGCCGATATATCATAAACCAGTAGTGTTCCAAATCCACAAACCCAAATTGTGGTGGTCGTGGAGTAGAGGTGGGTGAGGGGTGAGTGTTGTTGTGTGCTCGTTGTTGGTGTCACGCACGGAACCCCAATTCACCTGGCTGGATGGCTAAACTCACGCCCTCGCCTATCCCTACCCTACACCCCAGCCGCCCCACCGCGCGCCACCCACGGGCCATCCCGCTCTATAGACGCGAGAGCCGCTATCTCTCCTCACCCCCTGTAAATTCAAGGTTGGGCACGCGATATCACAAAGCGCCAGAATCATCAAGGACTTTGGATTACTACTACACTTCCCTAGATATTTTTTTTAAAAACCGCTACAATCTCCAGAATAGCCTGGGTCCTCTCAGGTGCATAGCCCAAATAAGGGGTGCGGGGAACCCTCATCCGTACGCGCAAACTGACGCCAGAGTCGTTAGATCTGCACGAAAAGTGCAGATAGACACAGCTCTATCCCACCTAAATAAACTAGAACAGGCAAGGCAGAACCTGGTCGGACAAACCTTCTGCTGGTTCGCGCAGAATTGTCGCTAAGGCAGTAAGTTTGCGCAAAAGCAGAGACCGCAGGTGTTTGCAGGGTCTCTGGCGCCGCCCTCTGTGGATCAAGATATAGATCCCACCGAAACTAACTAGATAGACACCAATCCGGCTGAAGCTGGTACAGACAGAGGGGACGGAACCTGGATAATCCTCCGTCCGCTTTCGCGCAAACTGTCACCTAACTCGACAGTCTGCGCGAAACCGCAGAAACTTGGGGGGAACTTCCCCATTCTACAGCCCCCCTCTTAATCAACAGAACAGTTCCAACCCAACCCAACCCAACCCAAACCAGACTAATCCAAACCAGCTCCAACGCGCTAGACCGCACCTCAGATAAACCCCCCCTGCAGTTTCGCGCAGAACTGGCGCTAAACCGTCAGTCTGCGCGAAACCACAGGGCGTGGGGGTAGTTTCCTGTGCTCTGTAGTCTTCTGGAACAGGAGACGGGTCTGACCCAGACCAGACTGGAGCAACATAAACTGTTCCAGACGATATGGATCTCGGACGAACCTTCAGCCGGTTTGCGCAAAACCGTCGCTGAGGCCGCAAGTTTGCGCCAAACGCAGGTTTCCCCTTATATCCCTTTCCCTTCCCCTTCCCCCTCCCTTCTCCCCCCTACCCCCTTCCCCTAACCCAGCATCCCACCCCCCAACCTACATCACACCCTCAAATCCCCTTCCCAAATTATGATCAGCACAAAAGATGCAGAGATGTCGAAACAATGCACGACATACGTGCACGCATAGTCCCCCGATCACGGGACTTGGGTTGCATGGCATGGGTATGCGGCCTTTTCTTGGCATACACCCTGGACTCCGTAGATGCTGATGATGGGGTAGGTTGTTAAGTATGGAGATAGAAAGGAGGGGGGTGGGGGGGGGGACAGTGTCACAGCTAGAGGGGTTGAGTAAAGCAAGTAAAGTAAAGTGTGCAGAGGGAGGGGATCAATCGATTTCTTGTATTCCTGTTCATCCCCGCCCGGTCCTGGCTATATTCATGCACTCACATCACCCATCACCATCACCACCATCCAACATCCCTATCCATAACATTGCAAAACAAAGCTTGGTATTGGTATTGGTATATCATATCGTACAGTACAGTGACTGAATCTAATAGTTTTCCCCTTCCTCCCGTTTTCCCCCCTTTAAGTATCCATCCCCATCCCCCATGCGAGCCCCCTTTTCCCTATCCCATAGCAAAAAAATATATATAAGAAAATCGCTAAAGATGAGCAATCCAACCACCACCCGTGCCGTATCGTAACCACATTAAACGCCGTTTTGTCCCAGTAGTCAGGCCGTGAGGTGTGAGCGCTGTCGTAACCCTCTCAACTGCAATAGTATCCGTGCCGCGCCTGGTACCCCATCCATCCCTCACACACCCCCCACCCCCCTCTCCACCCCCTCATCCCCCTTAAAACTCAGCAACCGAACCTCACAATCCTCACTCCCACTACACATCCTACTATCACTAAGCCCAATACACGTAACCGGCCCCGCATGCCCCGTAAAAGTCCTCTCGCACCTCCCCGTCCTCGCATCCCACACCTTAACACTGCGATCCTCCGACCCACTCACCACCCGCAGCGTATCCCCGCCGAGCGCCCATATCCCCTCCACGTGCCCGAAAAACGTCTTGAGACAGCGACCGGTGCCGACGTCCCAGAGCCGGACCGTCGAGTCCAGGGCGCCGGTTAGCATGTAGCGGGGGGGGAGGGGGCGGTGCGTGGCGCAGCCGGCGGTGAAGGCGGGGCCGAAGGAGGTGCGGAGGTCGGTTGTTGGGGGCAGGTCGGCGGAGGAGACGGAGGAACTGGCGTCGTCGCCCGTCGGCGCTGCCGCACCGACGGGGTCGTCGAGCTCGGGCTCGTAGTCCGCTGGGAGCGGGAGGACCTGCTGGACCTGCCCCACATGCCCCTCGAACGTCTTGATGCAGGCCTTTGAATCCAAATCCCACAATTTAACGCTGCAGTCGTCTGAAGCAGAAAAAACGGTGCGGGAGGCGGAGTCGACTTTGACGGCGTTGACCCAGTCGCGATGCCCTTTCAGAGAAAACGTCGATTTATCGCTAAAGTTCCAGATCTTGACAGACTTGTCGACGGACCCGGAGGCGAGGAGGTTGCCGTCAAAGTGCAGCGACATGATGCCGCCCGTGTGCCCTTGGTAGGTGGACATGCATTCTCCCGTGCGCCAGTTCCAGACCTTGAGCGTCTTGTCGAGGGAGCCGCTGATGAGTTTCGTTTCGTCGAATTGTAGGGACCTGATCCCGGATGTGTGCCCCCTCAAAGTGCGCAGCTCTTTGCCGGTCTCGATGTCCCAGATCTTGATGGTGGTGTCGTAGGAGCCGGTCGCGAGGATGGAGTCGTCGAATTGCAGACACATGACGCCGTTCGTGTGGCCCCTGAAGACCTTGGTCGTGCACCGCCCGTACTTCCAGTTTGTGCCCACTTTGAAGCGGTCCTTGTAGACTTCTTTCCAGGGCCGGAAGCGGGGGGTGCTGGTGCGGGGGACGACGCCGGTGCTGGTATTAGGCTCGATAGTGCGGAGTTTCTTGACCTGTGTGGGGGAGAGGTGGCCGTCGTCCGAGAGTGACGAGGAGGCAGATCGTTTCCGCCCATTCGCGTCTGTGGCGCCCAGCTCCAGCCGCGGGATCGAAGAGTCCGTCGTCTCAGGTTGCGGCGTGAGTTGCGGTGACCACTCATTCAACCCCCTCCCCGTCGCGCGGAGCTGCTGCTGCCTCTTCCAGTCCCTCAACCTCTTCCTCTCGAGCAGCGGCAGTCCCCACCCGCACTTGACGCACTTGCGGTCGATGTGCTGCTCACACATTTTATGCCACACCACGTCGTCGTCGGCGAGGCTGCGCCACCGCTGGTTCACCTGCGCCGCTTTGCAGAGGGAGGTCGTGTCGAGGTAGCACAGGATCTTGAATGAGATTTCCGAGGGCAGCGCGGTGATGAAGTCGATGCGGATGAGGTCGCGGACGGCGGTGGAGAGGTAGGAGAGCTGCGGGAAGCAGCATTGCGTCAGGATGCCCTGGAGCATGAGATTCCTATGTTTCGCCGGCGCCGCCGAGAACAGCGACCACACGTGCGATATGCCCTGCTGGTCGGCCTGCGACAAGCTCTCGAGTTCCTAGTCCCATCAAGTCAGCTCAGTTTCTTCCCCCCCCCAATATGCATATTATGAAAATTCACATCTTCCTCCTCCCCCCTCCGATAACCGCGTCCACTCACCCTCTGTAAATGGTCCATCGACGGCTCATCCGCCGTCCGCCTACACTTCAGATCGGGCCTATGCCTGTAGCAGAACTTGGTGCTCGGGTCCTTGGCGCTACTGGCCCCTTCTTCTCGCGCGGTGCCCGTCGGCGCATAGGCGGCGGGGATGTGGCGCGCGAGGAAGGGGGCGATGGCGAGGTCGGCGAGCTTGTTGGAGTTGGCTTTGCGCATGCGCGAGAGGGTGTCGTCGTCGGAGTCGTGGGCGTGGGCGTGGGAGTGCTTCTCGTAGGTGTCGTTGCAGCTGTCGTGGGTGGGTGGCGAGGGGAAGGGGGTGCCGTTGTTTGTCGAGGTTGAGGGAGGAGGGGTGGAGGAGTGCGTGTGCGGTGCTGCCGCCATGGTGGTCGGCATTGTTGGTTGTTGTTGTGGTCGTGTGTCGAGGGAGAGAGAGAGGGGGAGAGGTGAGGAGGAGGAGGTGAGGTTCAAGTATGTAGTCGTACAGGACTCAGCTGCTCCCTCGTGGCAATGGTGGGTGCGGTGTTGGTGTCCGTCTTATGCTGTAATGTCGGTGTATTATTGTATTGGTGTATTGGTGTATTGGTGTATTGGTGTATTGGGTGTCTGTGTGTTATAGATTGTTGCCAGTGAGCAATGAGTCGTGCTGGCGGTTGGGGTTGATGTGAGGGCGGTGCGGGATGGCGTGCGATGTCGACATGCACGTATAGAAAGGTATAAGAAAATTGTTAGTACTGTTAGTACTGTTAGTACTGTTAGTACTGTTAGTACTGTTGATATTGCTAGCAGTACTACAGTAACACCACTAACAATTCTGACGGGGGGGCAAAAGCACGCAACTTCTACGCTGCGCCAGTGGTCAGTCCAGCCCGTCCGTACGGAGAAAGTGGTCCTCTACCCACACATACCGTAGCTGCGGGTGAAGTAGTGAGATAGTCCCCTCTCAATTCCGCACTGCCGCTAAACCCCTTTAGTCCCAGAGTATTGTCCAGCAACCCTGGAGTTAGAGACTGCTAATCCCAATCCATCCTAGCGTCTTCCCCTCGCGATCCATACGATCCACCCCTGGCCTGCCATCCATGCAAAAATTGACACATAATCACGTGCACCTCCCCAGAAACAACCTGTATCTCCGGTCACGTGTGGTGTGGTATTACTGCTTTTTGCTGTTTTCATCCCTGCACGTTCGAACAATCTCCTCGGGAGCTGGAAGGAAGGTATAGGCGGAGGGGGGGGGGATTACATAAGTACTTATGTAAGAACTGGATCTGGGGTACTGTAACTGTATGTACATGGCGATAGGTAGAAGGTACTGTATACGGGTACGGAGGACTGGAAGGACGAAAGATCTAGCCTGGTCTTATCGTGGAAGAAGTAAGTACAGTATAATTTGTTCTTCGCTATCTCCTTCTCCCATACTACACAATCTCAAATCTCAAATCCCACCCCTACTATCTCACCCATACATACTATAGATAGCAACCACATGCCCTTCACACATCATACACTCCTTCCCAAAACAAAATCACAATCAAACAACACACAGCTACCACCCCATCCGAACTATCCGATCCGATCCGTATACCCCAAAACACCATCCTCCCCCTATCACCCATCACCCATCACCCATCCCCCGCCGAACTCCGAGTAAAATTCCATCCAGCATACTTTCCAAAAGGGTTCAATTTAATACAATCAACTACACTCATCTCCTCCGCCGCCGGAGCTCCGACGTATCAACCGCTGCTGCCTCGGCATCCTCGTGCTCAAGCACCACCCACTCCTCGCCATCATCCACAGCCTCAACATCCTCCACCCCATCCTCCACCCCAACCTCCACACTCCCCTCCTCCCTCTCCCCCTCCTCACCTTCCTCTTCCCTCTCCTCTCCCCCCTCCTCAACATCCACCCTCTCCACCCTCTCAATCCCCTTATTCCCCATCAAGAAATCCCCAAAATACTTGACCGCATTAAACGCCTCCTCCCCCGTCGGCACAATGTGTTCTCCCGGCAGTAAAAACCCATAGCTCCCCGTATCCCGCAGCTTAAGCTGATACGTATACCGCACCTTCATCTCATGGTAGAACCAATCGATCGCCGACCCCCCTCCGCTCTCCATACGGACCTGCTTCGCTCCCTCCTCCTTCATCTTCGCCGACCTCCCCTTCTTCCCCTTCCCCTTCCCCTTCCCCACAACAACACTCCCCTCACACGCCGACGTAACCGCATAAAACTCCCCACTCGAAATCCTAATCGCCTTCGCCAACCCCATCCCCAGCTCCTCCAGATTCTCAATCGTCGGCGGCTCCTTCTCGCACGAGTAACTATACGGATACAGCACCTGCTGCGAATACGAGTGCAGATCCAGCAGCCCCACAAACTTCGCATTACTCTCCTTCACCTCCCGCTCCGCCCACTCCGCGAGACGGTGCGACTCCACGGCCTGGAAGGGCGCGGACCCGGGGTAGCTCTCCGAACAGGGGTTCGCTTGGAACGCGGACCCGGCCCAGCGGTAGCCGAAGGAGCGGTCGAGGTCGAGGCCGCGGCAGAAGCGGAGGTGTGTTTGCTGCCTGTTCTTGCGCCAGAGGCGGTCGGTCTCCCAGGTGTGCACGTAGCCGTCTGGGTTCAGCGTCGGGATGAAGACCCAGTCGAACTCATGAATCAGTTTCGTGATAGCGGGGGACTTGCCGTAGGCCGTGATGAGGGACCATGCTATGTATGTGACTGTGGAGGTTGAGATCCACTCGCGCGCGTGCAGGCCGCCTGCGACGATGATGGTTTTGCGCTTTGAGGAGGGCGAGGCGGGGGTGGGGTGGACGCCGACGCGGAGGGCGGGGATGGAGCGGCCTTCGTAGGAGAGCCCGATGGAGGTCATGGTGACGTGGGTGGTGAACATGGAGGCCATGAGGCGCATCCAGGGGATGATGACGGAGAGGGGCTGGTAGTCGCGGAAGAAGATGTTGTCGGTTGCGCCGGACTTGTGGACGAGGTCGTCGGCGGGCTTGTTGTGCACGGAGGGGGTGAAGGAGTGCCCGGCGCCGGTGGCGGGGGGGAAGGGGGGGGCGCTGAAGGCGAGGGAGGAGTAGGATTGGTAGATTGATTGGGCGAGGTCGGGCATTAGGTTGGAGTAGGCGTTGTGGAGAGATTTGGGGAGGAGGCCGAGGAGGGAGGGGACCTGGCGAAGGGTTAGTATGTATGTTCTTTGAGAGGGAGATCACGGTATACTCACATCGTCCTCTGCCAACCGTATATCCGCCCAATTGTTCGTAAACTCCCACACATCCAGAAACAGCGTATCCGCCGCCTCCGCCAACGCCGCCTCCTCCTCCTCCGTCGTAATATTAAACCTCAGCACCACATCCCCCCCATACTTCGCCAACAACGTCGCAGGCAGCTGTGCGCTCAATGGCCGCCTGTTGCTCGTAGGCTGTCCATTATCTTTCGCCGTCTCCGTCGTCTCGGCCTTCGCGCTCCCGCCAAAGATCTTCTCAATCGCAGTATCCCGCAGCCATGTCAGCTGCGGAAACACGCTGTGCGATCTGTGGTACGGCGCTTTGGCGTCGCGGCCGCTGAGGGATTGGGTGTTTGCGCCCGCGCCGGTGGAGGGGGAGGAGGTGGTCCATGGGACGGCTGCGGTGGGGACGGGGGCGAGGGTGTGGAGGAGGAGGAGGGATAGCTGGAGAGAGAGGCGCATCGCGAGTGGTGTTGTTGTTTGTTTGTCTCCAAGCGGTGGAGACGCAGTGGGATGGTGACCCTGATGGATGCGGGGTGAGGGTTTGTTCAGGGGTTGTTTTTGTTGTGGTCAGAGAGGATTGTGAGGATTGGTTTGGGGGTCCAGAGGCAGCAATGATTTGGACCGTTGACGTGGGTGGTGGTGGTTGTTGAATTGGCGATGACGATGCTTCCGATTGGGTGCGCCACTGGCGGGGTAACTTGGGGGTACTTGTGGTGGGTGGAGGAGACGGGTGTGTTTGCATGTAGAGGGCTTGTACTGGGCTTGTAGTGCACTGCCTCAGGAATTCACTGGCGACTGCAACCGGGAGCCAGGCCCTAGGGAGAGAGTCCCTATCTTTTGCATGTATGTATTTTTAATTTTTTGACGTTTGACGTTTGATGTTGGATATTTCTATATTTTCTCCTCTATTTAGCTCTTATTCGTGGCTGTTCCTGCAACACTCTGCTGTACTGACTGTACTGACTGTACTCTACTGTGATATACTGCGCTCTACTGCAATGAGAGCGTTTATTATTAGCTGAATTAGCTGACTAGAAGACGCCCTCTCCTGTCCCTGACCTCACATCAGAACACCACGTTGTCCGCTTGCGAATGATAGGAGGATAGAGGGGGAGCTGAACAGGAGCTGAAGGTACTTGTGCATGAGTACTTCAACCCCCGCAGTAGCCTTGGTGTGTTTGGAAGTACCTCCACATAAATCCCACGCAACCACACCCACCACCCTCCACCACCCTCCCACGTTCATACAGCACCACACAGCACCCTGATCAACACACCAGAGACACGCGCTATTGCCTTTAGCAGCTTCCAATACGGTCCTCCCATCACTGTAGTCTCTGTACTCTACTCCCTCTCTGTATTTACTTTTGCGAACTCGGCCCCCCAGCAAGGACAGAAACCCTCTCTTCCTCTCTCTCTTTTCTTTTTTCTCTTTTCTCTCCAGACCTCAGCGTCAATCAATCGTTTATACTGCAGACTTTGTTTTTGTATTCTTGTTGACCTTGCAAAAAGCCCTGTGTATCACAAAACACACAGCTTGCCAATTATCTCTCACTGAGCTACCCCGACGTCTGTGCGACGACGACCCTGTACACCAACCAAATTCCCTCGTTGAACCAGCCTTCTCGACCACACACGACGGATAAACTCCTTTTCACTGTCATCCTTCCCCGCAACCTCGTCCTGGAAACCAGAACCTCCAAATCCCTCTCGAGCCTCCAATCGACCTGAAAACGGAAGAACAACAAACCAGTGGCCTGCCATGATCCGATAATCCTTTTCGTCCCGCGCTCCTCCCACCCCCTCGAGATGCCAATCATCCCAGGCCTGCTGCGTCGACGCGGCCAGGCCAGCGAGGCCGACCTCAATCGCCGCCACTCGCTGCTCGTCCCCGGCCCGCCAGGCGCTGCTGCGGCGGCGGACAGCAGGGCGGGGAGGCTCAGCGAGCAGCTTCCGCGCAGGGACACCCGCGCGTCAGACTCGCTGGAGCTGACGCCGCAGTCGTCCGCGCCGGCCATTGCGTTCTCAGCGCCTGGGGATACGCTGCCGGAGGACCGGCCGGTGTCGCCTCCTTTGCAGGATGCGACGCCCAAGCAGTCGCGCCGCTTCTCGATGATGAAGTTTAGACATGCGTCTGATTCGCAGTTGTCGACGAGGGCGAGACAGCAGGCGGAGGCTGATGCTGCCCCTCCTATGCCTAGACGTAGGTTCCACCTCCCTCAATTGATTGGCATTGATCCCGCCATTGGCTTGAAGATGTCGGGATGGCCCGTTTGAAGACAAGTTACTGACGTTTCCCTCGGCAGCTCCCGAAATCATCACCACTGCACCGACGCTCGAAGTAAACACCGGACCGAAGAGAAAGTCGAAGCTCAAGCTGCCTGGTATAAAGCCATCGGACCCTAAGCCATCGGCATTCGACGATCTGATAAAGGCATCGAAGAAGGAGAGGAGGAAGACACTATCTGAGGGCAACTCGTCATCCCGTGTCACATTCGATGAACCTGTACGTCACAGCTCTCAGGTCCCAGGACCTATGCCTCCGCCTTATGGCGATGATACTGGATCGACGCTTGCATTGCCGGTCAATCGCTTGTCTGAATCCTCGAGGTCTGATGGAAGCTCTGCGGACAACCATGTGTATGCGCAGACGACCACTACTGTGCAGACCACACACACTACAACTACGTTCTTTAGACTACCTCGGAGAAAGAAGCCTCAGCCGCTCTTTCCTTTGCCGCCAAAGGTAGTTCATCATGACCAGCCTAACTCGCTTTCCGTACCGGATAAGTCTGGCCACAACATTAGTCGAGCTAGCACGGACTCCGGCGCCGCGCAGACTCTACGTCTCCCGCAAGGCGCCGACGATAACGAGGGTGCCGTTCATTCTCATTCTGCCATTGCTAAGGCGTCTATGCTATTTGCAGCCCCAGGGTCTCCATTGATCCGCCGCGACTCAACTGCCTCCACCAAATCTTCCCCTACTCGACGTGGCCTCAGGGGCAGGTCCTCTACTCTAACATCCATCAAGAACGCGCACAACGATGAGCCATTAGATACCCCACCTCTTCCATCCAGCCGCACGTCTACGTCGACTGGCAGGAAGAGCTTCGGGGATATATTCAACTTGACGCATCGTCTTCGCCCCGACCCAATGCCCCACGCTTCAGGACAGGCAAGTCCACTCTCTGCTACCTCGAAGAATAACTCGATTCAAATCGCACGAGAGCCAATCATCATACCCGAGAGACATCAGGATGATAGCCCGGCGAAGTACCTGCTGCGGCTGGAAGAGGCTGTGAGTCGAGGCGCTGTTGCAAGCGTCTTGTCGAAAGGCAGTGATACGTTTTCCCAGCAGGTTCTCCGGAGCTACATGCGTGGATTTGGATTTTTTGGCGACCCCATGGATATGGCTCTCCGCAAGCTTCTTATGGAGGTCGAACTGCCCAAGGAGACGCAGCATATCGACAGGTGCCTCCAATCATTTGCACATCGATACCACGAGTGTAACCCAGGCATTTACGCCTCGCCCGAGCAGGCATATTTCATCGCGTTTTCGCTGTTGATCCTGCATACCGATGTCTTCAACAAGAATAACAAGAATAAGATGCAGAAGCAGGATTATTGCAAGAACACCCAGGGAGAGGGGATCTTTGATGAGATTTTGGAGTGTTTCTATGACAATATTTCGTATACGCCGTTCATCCATGTGGAGGATGATCTTGATATCAATGGCGAGCGAATCGTCCAGCACAAGTCGAAGAAGAAGAGTATATTCCCTCGGTCGAGTATGGATCCGATGAAGCGCCCTTCGAAAGAGCCTGTTGATCCGTATACCCTCATTATCGACAGCAAGCTTGACTCGCTGCGTCCTACTCTGAAGGATGTAATGAACTTGGAGGAGCACTACAACTACATTGGAACTGCTCTATCTCTCAACCTAGATGACCTGCAACGAACTTTCTTCAGAACGGGGGTGTTGCAGATTATATCTGCTAGGTCGCGTCCCGATGCCTTTATGTCGGATAAGACGGTCATGAACCCCGAGGAGGCACATCCAGGAATCGTCGATATCAAGATTACCAAGGTCGGCTTATTATGGCGCAAGGACCCGAAGAAGAAGAAGACGAGGTCTCCTTGGCAGGAATGGGGCGCAATCCTCACAGGAGCACAACTGTACTTCTTCCGCAATACCACCTGGATCAAGAGCTTGATACACCAACACGACCACCACGTCAAGCAAGGCAACGACGGCATCCCAGTCACCTTCAAGCCCCCGATTGAATCTTTCAAGCCGGATGCACTGATGTCGACGGATGATGCTGTTGCCCTGCTCGATTCTACGTATAAGAAGCACAAGAACGCGTTCCTCTTCGTTCGCCACGGAGGCTTCGAGGAGACGTTCCTGGCAGACAACGAAGATGAAATGAATGACTGGCTTGCGAAGCTGAATTACGCTGCCGCATTCCGCACAGCCGGCGTGAGAATGCGAGGCGTAGTCGGCGGGAATTACGAGGGCCAGCGCACTCGTGGGATCCGCAGGCTCGACAGCGCGAACTCGGGACGCTCGGTGCAAACCCCTACCGGCGAGGTCCAGATCATCAGCGGGAAGATTGATCTCCAGATGGCGCAGGATATCTTGGCTGCGAGGAGAGAGATTATGATGCAGAAGATTACGGAGGCGGAGGATAAGCTGGCTGTCGCTACGAAGCAGTTGGACTCGCAGCTGAGGAATGCTCGGCACTTGCAGATCCTCGCACCTATCCAGCCGAAGACGAGGGAACAGGTGGTGTTGGCGGCGGGTCGCATGTCGGCTAAGCTGAGATGGGTCAGGATGGAGATCTGGAGGCTGAGATGTCATCGGGATATCTTGTCTATGGACTTGGATGAGGAAGTGAAGACAGGGGAAAATGGAAATATAGACCCGCTGCTGCCCACTTCCAACCCATCGGGAGAGTCCGTGGCCAAGCAAAACGACCGCGATAGTCTTGCTGGTGTCAGTTCGAGGAACAGCGCCGCTCTTTCTCCCCAACCAAGCTCGCAATCTCAGCATGTCCAGAGTCCGGTGCCACAAGCTTCACCGAACAATGATTTCGACATCGATGATTTCTTCACGAGTCCCTCAGCAGCCCAGAGCTCCTCAACCTTCCATAAAGCGCAAGCATCATGGGAACTCCCACCTCTCAAGTTCGACGGCCCAAGAAAGCAGCTATCTCCAGGCGTTGGCTCACAGCCGCGAAGCCCCGTGCTTTCCCACACATCCTCCTACCCCCGCATGACACAGACCGCCTCCAGCGACCCCCAACGCTCCGTCTCCTCTCCCCAAGAAGACGCCGGTGAAAACATGGCCCTCGAACAAGCAGGTCTCATCGACTCCAGCCTCGCCACCGACACCATCGCCGAAGAACAGCACCCCACCACCACCACCACCGCCGACGACGCCTCCTCCCGCCCCGAGCCGACCGAGAAAGAGAAACTCGAGCGCGGCAAGATCCGTCGCAGCATCCACCGCACCCTCCGCGATGCGCACGTGCCGACACAACACCGTAGTCGCAAAGGCAAGGACTCATCCTCCTCCGCAGCTGCGAAAGACGGCGAGGAAGCGGTGCGGGACGACCACCTCGCGCGCGGGACGGGCAGCTTCGTGATCCACGGGAAGAAGGCGAGCGTGATTACCTTCGGCGACGCGCTGGCTGGAATGAGCGCAGACGAGCGCATGCGGTTGAAGAAGCAAGCGCAGGGACAAGAGGGGAGGGGGACGAGCAGTTCGCCAGCCCCGCGCGAGGCGGGCGGGAGACAAGCAAGTCTCCGCGGCGGCGCTGAGCGCGCTGACCACCGCGGGTCCGAGGCGAGCACCAACTCCGTCGCCGCGCGCAGCTTTAGGGAACTGCATAATCGCCTCTCTGCGCACGCTGCGGCGCTCGAGTCTGGCGACGGAGGGGGGGGGAGCGATAGTGAGGCGGAGGGGGCGGTGAGTGTGCTTTCTGATGATGGGGGGGTGAGGACGCCGTTGCCGGTTGTGGAGGATGTTGGTGAGGAGGAGGAGGAGGGGGAGGGGGTGAAGTTCAAGCAGGCGGCGTTTTATACGCCGGAGGGGTCGGGGACGCCTGCTCAGTTGGATACGCCGGTTAAGGTGGGCACGCCTGCTAAGGGGAAGGGGAGGGTGGTGGGGGAGTAGGGGCGCGCCTGCGAGTCGTGTGTGTGACACTCGACGATGATTGAATTCGTTTTTCTTTGATGTATTTTTTTGGGGGCGCAGTTTTTTTTTGGCGGCGGGGGGGAGCAAAGATGCGTGCGATACACAGCGTGCAGCGATGGGAGTCCTCCCGATACCACACGACCTTTTCAGGGATTTTCTGATTTTTTTGTTTGTTTTGCTTTCTGGGGGGGTTGCTTGTATTGTGTATGGGGAATGGCACGGCGCATGGGGGTTTGCATTTTTCGATACTGGGGGGGATGGGGGAGGGAGGGATGGGAGTGGGTGGAGATGGCGGTAGGATGGGCGGGAGGATAAGGAGGGATACTTAATAGATGTTGCAATGGGGGTAGATGAACGATGGGCTGTTGGGCGGTGGGTAGGATAAGGGGAAATGAGGGTTTTTAGGACGATATTTAGGTGGTATCACGCATCGGAGGACAAGATAGCCGGGGCGGGCGGGGATGATGGGAATAAAAGAGATTGATTCCCTCGACGAATTTTTACCTACCTACCCATCTATTCTGTGACACTGTGAACCAACCCTTTCCTATCATACCATCGTCATACTTAGCCTTGATTAACTGGCATCAGTTTGCTACACTTGTGGGGAGCTAGTAGGTGGTGGCGGCAGGCGACACTGGCGGTGTCGGTGAGGGGCGGCGCGCTGATTGTGCGCAGATTTGGCCGCCTTGGGACAATTTTGCGCATATTCGCAAAGCGGGCCAGCCAGCTTGCTGAACTTACTTGCAGCTAGCTAGCTACCTTGATTAGCTGGCAGCAGCTTACCTGTACTTGCAGCAACCAGCAATCAATCAGCAGCTAGCAAGCGCAGCAGGCACTAGCGGCAGTGTCGGTGAGGGGGCGGCACGCTGATTGTGCGCAAATTTGGCCGCCTTCAGACAAAAGTGCGCATATTCGCAAAGCGGGGCAGCAGCTTGCTTGCTGTACTTGTGGCAGCTATCAAGCAGGCAAGCAGCAGGTGGCGGGCGGTATTGGCGGTGCTGGTGAAAGGCGGCAGCTTCATTGTGCGCAAATCTGGCCGCTTTGAGACAAATTTGCGCATATTCGCAAAGGAAGGTAGTTTGCTAGCCTTGTGGTGCCTTGCAGGCAGTAGTAGCCTCGTCGGTGGGTAGGGTGGGTGGGTGGGGGGATGTGCATCTAAGAGGGGGGAAGAGTGGTGCCGATATGGCTTATGTTGAGGCTTTCAGGCTTTTCGTTTGGGCTAGCCATATTGCACAGCTATTTAAGTTTACTTGGCCTCGCTACTATCTCTATTAACTTGATTCCTCGTCACTATACCTGTACCACACTTATCCCCACTCCTTTCCCTTAAACCCGTATTATAAGAAATCTCATAGCTAAACGCTGCGTGGAAACAGCGTAGTTTCCCTCCATCCCCTCACTCCATCGGCTTCGTGTAATCGCCATTATTCAAACTAAAGTCAACATCCCCATATTCCACAACCTCATCCGTAGTATTCTCCCTAAAATACCGCTCTCTCAACCTAGAAACCTCATTCCCGCTCGGTCTACCCATCTCCACCTCCTCCCCGCCTTCTCTCACAATAAACGTCTTTCCGTCCCTAAACACCGCCTCTGTGTCAGAGCAGCGAATCACATACCCCAGTCGCGTGGGGATATTACATATATTCAGCGAGGGCGGCACGGTCTCATGCGTGTATAGTCGATTAGTCGAGAGCGGAATCATGAGAATCGAATTAGGGTATAACACGACCGAGAATTCCTTGGCCAGCGTCCCCGTCTCGCTCTGCACCGCTTCCTTCAACCTAAACCGCAACCGTGTCAGGACGCTAATATTCTTATACCGGTAATCGAAAGCATCCCTCTTTGACCGGCTTTGGTTATACACGTCACTCGAGTAGATGGTGCAGAAAGCTATCATCCCGTTGCGGGGCATATCCTTAGTTTTGTCGGCGTGGGCTTTGATCCTAGCTTTTCGCTCTTTCGTTGTAGACCCCGATTGCACAGCAGTGTTGGAGTACACCTGCGCGAGGACGTGGTTGAATTCTGCCGGCCCGTTGAAGTGCTGGGCTGCGAGGGAGTTGGCTAGGTTGACGATCTCGGTGTCGGTGGGGGCGAAGTTGAGGGTTGGGCCGGAGAGGTTCGTTGAGCAGCGGAGGAGGTTGAATTTTGTCTCCTCGCTGGCTGTAGATACTTTGGAGAGGTAGATTCCCTTTCTGAGGGAGTTGCTGGGTTTGTCGGATTCGGTGAGCGTTTGGAATTGATGTTCGGAGTGGAGGGTGGCGAAGTAGTCGGTTGAGGGGGGGAGGATGTTGCGGAAGTAAACCGCTGCGTTATGTAGATTGACTGGGACGTGGCCGAGGGCTATGGATTGGTGGGTGGAGGACTCGACGTGGTTGGAGGAGAGCTCTTTAACAATCTTAAGTCTTGATCCTGCGTGGGTCGCAGTCTTTTGGGAGAGTTTGCTGAGGTCGCCGCAGAAGAAGATGGTGGCTTCTTGGGGGATTGTATCCCACGGGATATCATCGTCGCAGAAGACGCGGCCGCAAAATGTGGATTTTAGAGTATTGTACTCTGAGATGTATAGAGTTAGTCTACTGAAATGAGGAGTTTAAAATATAAGAGCTTTAGTTACGGAATAGAGAGAGTTCTTTAGATACTCAAAACAGGACAAACGCCATCTCAGCGCTTCACGTATCGTAAGAAATGAAAACTGCAATCTAAGCTTTAAAAACCTTGATAATACATTACTCCTAAATCAGACTGGAATATAATTTTATCTTCTGAAAACATTACTTACCATGTATGAGTTCCTCGTCAGCTGGGGCATCGAAGCAAAGTAGGACATGTTTGCCTAGGTGGAGAGTCGTTTCCGACATGGTAACTAATAATTTAGTATTGGCTGTACTAGAGAGCAACTTGTGGGGGGAAATGAAGCTGACGATGTGGGATACCTTCTTTACCAAGACACGTTGTTTCTTCATGAGTCACTTGAATCCACGTGATCATGAATATCCCGAATGTGTTCTGCTGCCTGGAGCACAGTATTGTTGATGCCTATCTTCACGGTTGGAACAATAAGCGGCATGGTTCTTGGCTCATTTTGTACTTGTGTGAAGAGTGATATTTCTCGGGGTTAATACTGGCGGTTTAAAGGCACAGAACCTATCTCTTTAGTTCCATTTGATAGTAGCTAACCCATTGGTCGTAGCCCTAAGTAATTAAAACCTTTACTTGAATTTTAATAGCTGTAATCGCTGTTGTCATCTACAGTCACTCTTTAGAATTTTGCATGGCACCACAAGTATTTTTGGTGAACTGCGCTGCGTTTTTATTCAACCGCCAACTATCCTATGGAGAACACCCCAAAGGCAAGAGATCGCTGTCGCTGATCGTGAAATCAAGTTCAGGATAAACATGATCAGCAGTGGCATTTTCCTGCCCTTTAAATCTGAAGAATTCCCTCTGTTCCTTTTCGTCCGCCATCCTCAACTTTACATCGTTCGCTGCAAAGTGCGGAACGCCATCAGTAAATCTGATCAAGGTCTTGGACAATCGAAAAGTTAACCCCATCCATCTACCACCAGCTAGTTTTCCTGATCCTGCAGCCTCAATCCTATGAACGTGCGCTTGGTTGGTGGCTTCCGAGAACAGGACGCACGAGTTATGGCTTAATTCAAGCACCGTCTCTTTGTCTGTAGCCTTGTTTCTGATCTTCAATATCCGGGGGTGAGTCTCGTTTTCGTTTTCATAACATGAAAATAGGCATATATATGAGTGTGGTGCGATGTCCAAGGCTTGGTCAGTGTGATACTTCATGGTCCTGTATCTGTGGTCATAAATCTCGCACGTCGCATGGTTGAGATCAAGCGTATCCTTCCCCGAGGCTATCTGGATCTGTTGGGCGATCTCATCATGAATCGGCGTGAAGTGCTGGGCGGGCGAGTTGTATTTTGATGTAGTTCTGACTATGGGAATATGGCCATCTGTGCTGCGCTGGGAGATAACGGCTACTTTTCTTCCTTTGGGTTGGTCTTCCCAGTGGACATTGTGGAGGAGTGTGTCAAATAGGTTGGTTTGGAGAGGAAGATATATCCTTTCAAACGACATTGAGTATGTAGGTATTCAAGTCGTGAGTGCGAGTACGACAGTTGGGTAAAGGCTGATATCAACTGCAGGTCGAAGTAAACACCTCTTGTTGAAAAGTTGGGGATTGAGTCAATGAAGGTGGTGTTGCACGTTTGTGGCTGAGCAAGGTCTCGGCGCTGATCCAAGAACCTCATAACCCATCGCAGTTACATAGCGTCCCCCGCCTTCGATTCTACAACATTCTGTCCGCCGACCGTGTCAACGCTAAATTGACATGCGAACACTACGGATCTAGTATAAGGTATTATATAGGTGACAGAGAACTCGTCTCAACGATTTTAGAATGAATGGTCTTCTTTTGTAATGATTCATACAGATAATGAATGGGCAGACTGTCCAAGGCAACATGACTATTCTTCAATATCTACTCCATTTAAAAGGTATCTACCCAAGATTCTCTGTCCATGAAGGCTTGAGTGTCCCAGTAGGATTATATACAAAACGGTAGTATAAAAGTGCTACTAAGAAATTGAAAAATGGAAAAACAAGAAGGGCTTTGTAATCGCCGTCGTTGAACTTTAAAAGGCTGAGAAAGCGCACTCTTTTAGAAATAGCTGACACGATAGTGAAAAGCAGGAATAGTAGACCAAAGAACAGAGTTAGAGACAAAACCCCGAAAGAAATGATGGCAGATATCCTCACTGATAGAGAACCAAAATACCCTATAAAAGAAAAGACAAGCAAATACAAATATACATACGAGACTATTAACATGAGACTGGTAAAAATTTTAGTATGAGTACTTATCCTTCCAAGCATCGTTTGGTTCTCTTGTTCGTTTGAATCATTTACTGTTTCCCAGCCAAATTGTTCCCTAACAGAGATATAGGTGAGATCAACCCCCTTCAAATGAAAAAATAGGCCGAAAGGAAGTAAAAATACCAGCGCCCAACTTATTAATACGCCGAAGGCAAAGTGGAATGCACCAAATATATCCTGGGACAGATTCACTCTAGATATCTCAAAATCTGGATGTTGCATACAAGAAAGAGCCCAGCAGCTAACTGAAGCATGCACTCCGCCAGCCATTACCCAAAGCACAATTCTACTAATTCCTAGCAGCTTCTTGTGAAACGAGGGTACTTCTGCTGGAGGGGCAATCTGAGGAGGCCAGTTGCGCCAGCCTTTAGGAGCCAGAGCACGAACAGTAGCGAGTACGACAAACGAGCAGAGATACATGCCCACCCACACTTCTGTCCAGGGCAAGCCTTGCAACCCGAGGACCTTAACTGCTTGAACCAGCGCCACAACAAATAAGATCAAGAAAGCCTTCGGGTGTTTTTCCACGGCGCTTTCTTCTAACTCAGACACTCCGTCCCCAAGTCTCGCCCTCGCTATTCTCCAATTCACAAGTCGCGCGGCATTGAATATGCTACCTTCCTGATATGTGTAGAGGCAGAGCGCAGTGAGAACTTCCAACGCATCGGCGACGCATATGAATGGCGAGCTGCGGGCCAAGAAAAGAAGGCTGGATTCGGGGAGGTTGAAGTCGAGGCTGGAAGGCTGGGTCATGGCGTTTAAAGCGAGGGGGACGAGGCCGAGGAATGCTGTTTGCCATGACACCTGACTTGTTGAGTTGTCTGACGAGATGGAGATGGTTACCCCTGTTGCTTGTTAGTGAGATGCACCAGCCTCGTGCGCGGAATGGGCCCATACCCTTCACTGATGCTAGGATACTCCCAGCCATGGTGAGAGTGCCCGAGAGGACAATTGGAAATGCGAGTTATTGGAACCTAGGCTTGGTGGCATGCGGTTTGAAGGAGGAAGGAGACGAAGTTGTATGACAAGCCGAAAATGAGGTTGGCTGGTGTCTAGAGAGGGAAGATGACTCTCATCGCGCTCTCAGCCACGACGTTGTGACATCTCAGCCGCTCACCGTCGTGATCATTGATTCGTGGGCGCTTAACAACGCATGCATGAGAAATAGCATCCTTCACGTTGCCCAATCATGGGGGCGGCAAACCCAGCAAGAGGAACAAGGCTGGGAATATATATATATGTATATTCATTATTCAGTGATTCAGTTATCCGTCTAGTTATGCAGTTAGTTATTTAGTTATTCAATTCACCCATTTATCATTTTCCTATCCTGGAGAAGCTGTCATCGCCATCAAATCTCCACATTCGTCATCTCCCCCCCTTCCCAAAACGTGGCCGGAACGCAACAACCCTTCCCCGACCCACCACTCCCAATAATATTCCTCGCTTCTCCCAGCTTCCACAGCTCTCCCCCAACCACGTAACTGCAGCTCCTCCAACGACAAGCCAGCAGCAATCCAAGCAGCGCGGCCACCTTCGAACCACGCAATTGAGTTTCGTGCCGTTCGACATCATGGCAGCTGTAATTCAAGGTCTCTTCGGCGGGTCAAAAGACGACCAGCCGAAAGTTGTCGCCGATAATGGTGCGTCCCAACCCCATCCGCCCCCTACTCTCACTTTCCCCAATTCCAAACCTCACTCTCCACGCCCAACTCCCTCCTTGTCTCACCACCCCTCTAACACCCCCCAGACTTCGCCGACTTTGCCTCCGCCCCCGAGCCAACCCCGCCCTCCTTCGTCCACGCCGCCGGCACCACCCCCATTGCCGCCGCCGCCACCCCGGCAGTCCCCTACACGAAATGGTACAACATCCACGAGCGCCACTCGCTCTCCGACTTCCGCGGCGAGGGCTACATCCTCCTCCTTCTCTTCGCGCTAGCAACGATTCACATCCTCGGCACGCGCGCGAACCGCCGTCGCGCTCGCGCCTGGGCCGTCGCCCACGCTCCGCTCCTGCACTCCGAGTTCAGCTTAGTCGGCTTTGCGCCTCCGCAGCCGACGGTCGAGGATGCGGAAGGTGAGGGGCTCGCGAAGGCGCTGGCGAGAGCGGACAAGGATGGTGAGGTGTTGAAGGAGGTGGGGCTGAGCAACTACCTTGGGTACGCGACGGGACGCCTTAATGTGGCGTTCCTGGATATCGAGATCGACCTCCTCAAGCGATACAACCCGGTCCTGCAGTTCCTCGAGAACGCAGCGGGATTCTTCTTCGAATCCATGCCTGCGCCCGTCGAGCGGGTTTCGGCGATCCTGTACCCCTTTGATGGGAAAGAGGCGTTGACTGTGCCTGGTCTTCCCGGCATGGCCGAGCTGAAGGGAGGAAAGAGCGGGTATGATAACTTCGTGTGGGCTGTTGTGCACAAGGATCGCATGCGCCAGCTGCGTGACGAGCGTTACGACGTCAGCATCACCGTTACCAAGGACCACCCCAAACTCCCGGAGTGGGCGACTGTTATGTCTGAGAGCGCCGAGATCACGGAGGCCATGCTGACCCCCGCCTTAGTGGCGGCGGTTGAGCAGGCAGGCGAGTCGTTTGAGCATCTCATTATCACGGACCAGCCCATCGACCAGCCCCTGACCGTTGACGAGACCACCTCCAAGAAGCGCGTGTACCTCTCTCTCCGTCTCCCGGCATCCGGAGACTATTCCGAAACTCTGCCGATCTTCACGTACTTTGTGCAACTTGCGGATCTCTTAGTTGAGAAGGCGCATTTCCGCCCGGAGGTGCTGAAGAAGGTTCGCGGAGGACGCGAGGATGTGGTGAAGCGCTTGATTAAGGCGGACACGGAGGGCAAGGCGGAGGAGAGGGCGCTGGAGAGGGAGAAGATTAAGAAGGCGAAGAGGGATAAGGAGTTGGCGGGGTTGGATGCGAAGGCGCAGAAGAAGTATTTGGAGAAGGAGAAGGAGAGGGAGTTGAAGAAGAGTATGAAGAAGGGGAGCCAGAAGGGCTAGATGTGATGTGTAATTTGTAGATATTACGTTTTTCGTGGTGGGAATGGGGGGAAGGAGGTTTGGTGGAATTCGTAAAATTATTTTATTCGTAGGTGTATTACTTTTGTGCTCATTCTTGGTACTTGTAAACTGACTCCACTATGTTGACCTGAGATGCCCTCATGTAGAAGCACCAGGAAAGGAGGAGGACGAGCAAGAGCTTAACTTCCTACACCCTTTGCTGTAGAACGATAAGCAGCACTGATCCACTGTCTGGTTTTTGACGGGTGCGATCTTGGTTGGCCTCCGTCATGCTTAAGCCGAGCCATGCCGCTTTGGTGCTTATCGTGCACGCCTTTCAATCGACAAGCTCATGCCGGCAGTTATAAAATTCAAGTCGAATCATGGGAAGCATTATCGACGAGACTACACTTTAATACTATATCAACCAACACTTTTTTCTTTTTTCTTTTTCCATTTTCCCAGACATGATGGCTTCAACCCATAGTGTCCAGATTGATATGACATCTTACCCACCGAGTCCGTCTTCGGCAACGGCAACAGGTGTCGAATCATTACAAAACGACCTGGATGACCCTTTAAATAGTAATGAGGGGTTTTCCCTGTCTCCTACTGATGGAGGCAAAGATGCCTGGCTGTGCCTGTTCGCCTGCTTCATGCTAGAGGCGTTGATCTGGGGTGCATTCCCTTGCCTTTCAGGAGGTGTTCAAGACTAATTCGCTTCAGGTTTTCCTTCCTGCTATGGTGTTTTTCAAGAATATTATAGTACTAGCGAGGAGTTCACTGGATCAGGTAACATAGCTGTTGTTGGTGCTTGTGCTATGGTACGTCTCCGTAATACATTAAGTGGATACTTGAGGCTAATGGAGAACCTAGGGTATCATGTATATGGATATTAGCATCTGGTTCGCCGTCCTGAAATACTTTCCAAATTTCCGCAAATGGGCGACCCCAGTTGGCCTCAGCATCGTTTGTCTCGCATTAGGCCTTGGATCATTCTCAACTAACGTGGGTCATCTTATCATTACGCAAGGCATCATTTATGCCCTTGGCGGAGGTCTCGCTTGGACGCCTGTTTTGTTCTACATCGAAGAGTGGTGGGTGCAGCGTCGAGGGTTTGCTTATGGCACAACTATGGCAGGTCTAGGACTGAGCGGTGCCATCCTACCGGTTGTTCTAGAATGGCTACTCCATTCTTACGGCTTTCGAACAACTCTGCGCGTTTGCGCGCTTAGCTTTGTCGCCTTAAACCTTCCGGTCTTGTATTTCTTTAAGCCACGACTCCCTCTTTCGCAGGCAACACAATCGAGAAGCTTCGATATGTCATTCTGGACTTGCTCAAATTTTCTGATCCTGCAGTCGGCGAACATCATCCAGAGCCTTGGTTACTTTATTCCCGGTATTTATCTCCCAAGTTTTGCGCGTTCAATTGGTGCTAGCAGCATCCAAAGCACAGCCACGGTTGTTCTTATAAATGGCGCCGCGTTCTTTGGGTGCCTATGTATGGGCATGGCGGTTGATAAATATCATGTCGTTAACTGTCTACTGGTCTCCGCTATCGGCTCGGGCGCTGGCGTCGTCCTACTTTGGGGGTTTTCTTCATCGCTGGGAACGCTTTACGCCTTTTGTGTCATTTATGGCATATTCGCTGGATGCCAATCGAGTGCATGGAGCGCCGTCGTTCGTGACACGATAGATAAACGGAGAGGGGCGGACTCTGGCATGGTTTGGGCATGTTTATCCGCTGGAAGGGGAGTGGGTAATTTATGCAGCGGTCCATTCTCAGAAGCTCTTTTGCACTCTGGCAATTGGAACGCAGTTTTGGCATATGGCAGTGGCTACGGTGCACTCATCGCTTTCACAGGCGCTACTGCTTTTCTAAGCGGCTGGGGCTATGCTGCGAAGAGAATTGGATGGCTATGAGACCAGGATTTTCAGGTTTTGTCGTGATGTGCAATAAAGAGGAAAGCCTTGCACAATAATGAAGGAGAATAATTGTTGTTGCATTATCTTCTTGATTTAGTTCCTTTTCGGTGATGAAGGGGAATGCATCAAATATGCTCAACCTGTTAAGGGGCAAGTTGAAGAACTCCGCAAGCTATCGCAATACAAGCAAGGAATTGCAGTCCTTCATAGTATCGTTAGTTGCGATGCTGTACGTAGTCTCGATACTAAGGCGGTTGTGTTAATGCCACCACAATGCTGCCATAGACAGCTAGCCGCGCGAGATAGCAAGCAAAATTAAGCTCGTCTTCTGATATTAAAGATCTACAGGAATGCATGTATTGAAAAAGCTGTTAAAGTATTTCGCTGTAGTTGAACAAAAGAGTTCGAGTTACTAGGAGCTTCGTTGAGCTCTATAAGTTGTTGGGTGATATCCCTTAATCTGTGGTCGACTGGTACCCTAAGAACAGACATCTTTCTTTGATTCACTCTGTGTCAGAGGAGAAGTTGATTGAATCAGTGTTATCAAAGTACCGATCTGCGTGTTCAAGAGTTCGCACTGTTTTTGGGGCAGGCGAAAACCCCTCATTGTGATTCTGGGGTGGCGGAGGTTATGTTAGAAGGCTGGACTTTGCTTGGTATGAAACGCTCCTTCTCCACACAAGTGGGCCGAATAAGGGTCACCCTTTTGGGAAACCTATGTAGCCGGTTATCCGGGAGAGGGGCGTCGATCGGGCGTCGATCCCACTCCTAGTGGCCGTTTAGATAGGTTAGCTGGTTGTTGATCTATTGGAGTCTACGTGTATTTGCGGGTTGGGTTTGTGGTCAAGTCACTCGTATCGATGCTGCTGTTTTATGTTTTATGTCTATTTTTTATTTTTTATTTTTTTGTATGAATATAAAATATTCATGTCGAGATGTAACTATTGAAATAGCCCGCTCTCTCTAATCAACATGTATCTAGTTTATCTAGAGACCTCTAAAGCAAATCTAATCACCCTATTCCGGCTTGTTTCCCTCTCCATTTCCCTCTCCACTAACGCGCCTATCCGCGTTAAACTCTTCGTCGTCAGCGAGATCATACTTCCTTGCGTATTCCCCAACTCCCTGATCATCAAGCATTGGCAGCTCATGCGAGGCCTTAACATAGTTTATCTTTTCCGTGAAACCCTTAGCAAAAATGATATCAATCTCCTCAAGCGAGCGTCCCTGGGTCTCAGGGTAGAAGAAGAAGATGACGGGCAGGAAGCAGGCGTTGATGATGGCAAAGACGAGGTATGTTGCCCATCCAATGTTTGAAATCATGATAGGAGTAACCATGACAACCACAAAGTTGAACAGCCAGTTCGTACAGGTCGAGATCGCATTCGCCTTTCCGCGGGTCTTGATTGGGTTGACCTCGGCGGGGTATAGCCAAGGCAGAGGAAGCCAGGTGGCACCGAAGACGATGATGAATAGGAAAAGACCAAACACACCGCCCTTGGCAGCTTGCTTAGCCTCGGCAGAGGTTTCTTCTTGTTTGATGCCGGAGGGGATGAGAGTCGCGAATGTAATGACCATGGCCAGACATTGGCCAACTGAACCCCAGAGGAAAAGAGCACGGCGGCCAACACGTTCAATCAAGAACCAAGAAGTCGTCGAGAAGGCGGCGTAGCAGGTTGCATTTACAGCTGCCACGACGAGGGAGATCTTGCGGGTCTGGCCGAGAGACTCCTCCAGTAAGACGGGAAGGTAATAGATGACGGCGTTACAACCACCGATTTGTTGAAACAGTTGCGCGGAAGATCCAACCAACATGCGGCGTGTGTGCTGGGATTTTCCACCGGTGAACAGACTGGAGAAGCTCGCGCCCTTGCCAGCAGCGCGAAGAGAGTCCATGATGACAGCCTTCTGCGCCTGGACTTCGGGGTGGTGAGTATCCTTGCCATGGAGAGAGGCGAGAACACTTTCGCCCTCCTCGTACCGCTCACGGCTGATAAGCCATCTGGGAGATTCCGGAAGGAAGGCCATGACAACGGAGAGGAAGAGACCAAATACAATCTGGAAGGCGATGGGCCATCTCCAGTGTACACTGGCGTTATCGGAGAATTGAGAGCCGTAGTTGATCCAGTACGCAATCATAGTTCCGAATGCGATCGTGGCACCCTCGATACAGATCAAGAGACCACGGTTCGACGACTTGGAACATTCGGCCTGGTATGTGGGAATGGTCGATGTGTTCATGCCGTTGCCAACACCAGTAATAGTTCGGCCAACCATGAATTGGACAAAGGGCATATGTCCAGTAAATGAGGCCACCTGGATGACGACCCCGAGAATCATAACCCAGCCACCGACGATGCAAGATCGGCGACGACCAAGCCACTCGCCAAAACAGAGAATGAAGACAGCGCCAAAAAGGCAGCCAATCTCGTAGATTCCGGTTGTGATGCCTTGTACCGTAGAATTGTCCTTTGTTGCTGGGAAATAATCGTTGAAGACGGGATCCGTGATGATACCACTCATAACACCTTGGTCAAACCCGAAGAGCAGAAATCCATTCGTCGCAACGACAGAGATGGCCATGTTGAGTTTACGGCCAGAAAGCCCCATGTAAGTTTTCATGTGCTTTTTAGTGACGGGCTGTGTAGACTCGTCGCTGCTGTCGCCGCCATTGTTGTTGGTTGTGGGCTGGTCGGGCCTCAGAGCCTTCTCGCCGCCATTGCCAGCATCTTGGGCGTTCGCATTGGTGTCGAACCGCTCTATAGCGTCTGTGTCTGATTTTCCGCTCAAGAACCCCATTCTGATTTATGATGTTTGAAGAAAATTATGGAACGACATTACTTTACCATTTATATGAAAATTTTAAAAGAGTGGGTGGCAAGTCACCACATTTACACTCCACAAAAATGACATCAGAATGAGAATGGTGTCGGTTCCTGAGTGTACGTACCTACCAAAATCTCCGAAATGGTCCTATTGACTATCTTGTGAAGGTACCTCTCTAATACGAGTAATAATCTGCAACTACGGGAGGGGAAGGATTTTGTAGGATGCGAAAGGGGGACAAAGGAGGGAAAGGGGAGAGGCAAGACTGCCAAGGACAATCAGCGGATAGATGGCGATGAAGGCGACGGCGAGGGCAATGTGCGGCGAAGGCGGCAAGAGCTGTTGGCGGCGCGATAATTTTGTATGACAGGATCCCAATTACCGAAGTATGGTGGCCCTATAGTAGGTGTTTGACTGTGTGTGGGCGAGCGAGACGTTTGAAAAGCCGTTGGGTTGATCCGAATATGTTTAGGGCTGGTTGGGTGGTGGGAGTGTCCCATTCAGAAAATTATTGTGGGTCTGCCGTCATCGCGCATCTCGGGTGGGGTGGTAGCGGGAGATCAACATCCAAGCATTGCGGCATTGACTCGGCATTTACGGAAAGAGGATTATTTCAGCAACAGTGTATTTCGGCTTTCGCCTTATATTGTAGTATCCATAATGAGTAGCAAACATGTTGATGGGATATGGGCTGGGGATACATGATGGGATAGGGGTTGCGGGATGTGGGATGCGGGATTCGGATGCGGGGACGAGGGCTGCGGGATGAGGGTTGAAGATACGGAATGCCGGTTGGTGATTGGTAGACCAACATAAAAACTCTGGTAACTACGTCAGATAGAACCACTAAGAATGAAGTTGCGGAGTCTCGTTATCGCCACTCTTTTACCCATGGGGACCTCCATGCCAACTACAGTACTCAGCCATAGAGCCTCATTATCGCCACCCATAGGGCCCAATTTTAAAGACAACTGTCAGTTCTTGTTGTGTCCTCTAGGGCTTTTATATCCACCGGCTTCGCTGTCCAACGATGCTAATGCTTAGAAGTTCTCCTCTCTAAATTTATATAGTTAGTAAGGATTGATTCTGACTTCGCCATTGGCTAGGAGTGGCCAGAATAGACCGTGGATATCCGAAGCATAGACTAAGAACATGCCATAGGGCTAACAAGGCCGAAAAGTTCTCAAGTCCCGCTGGCCAAGGACAAAGCCTACATCACACCCAAGGAAATTCCGGAGACCTAGTTACGATCCCCCCAGAATCTATAGTAGTGGGGGTGGAAATTTGCAACGCATCAGAAGGCGAGAACCCATGGCTGTTGATGAGAAATTCTGACTCCCAAGACCAGTGCTTCAGTGGCAACAATCTGTATACAACAATCCGTATACAACGGGTGGGTTTACGCCGCTCGAGTTGGCAGCACATAATGGACATGAGGCAGTTGTAGTTCAGCTGCTAGCAATCCCTGGCATTACTATCAACGCAGATAGGGTTTCGAATGGGCTTTTGGATGGGCTTTTAATATCACCGCTAGTCATAGCGGCAGAGCAAGGACACGGGGTGATTGTAGACAAGTTGCTAGCCATCCCCGGAACTTACGTCAACGCGAGAAACGAGTATAGCGCGCACACTACGATCTCACTAGCAGCAAGTAACGGGCACGAGGCGGTTGTACGTAGGCTACTCGCTGCTCCTAGTATTAATGTTAACTGCAATATGCGTAACGTGGAGGTTTTCTTTACGGGCACGCTACTCGGGTTGCTTATTTAGTGAGTTGCAGAATGTTTTAACATCTGGTTTACAGCAGACATGATTATGATCTTCTTCACATCAGACCATAGGAGAACGCCACTTTAGTAGGCAGCATTTATGGGATATGAGGCGGTTGTAAGCTATCTCCTGGAGGTCCCTAACATTGAAGTTAATGCCGCGGACCGTAATAGGGAGTCACCGCTATACGTAGCGGTTGAAGGGGGGTATGAGGGGATTGTAGGTAAACTGCTTGCCTCCCCTAGGATTGACGTCAACGCGGCAGACCATGAGGGATTGACACCCCTATGGATTGCAGCAAGACGTGGGCGTGAGGGGATTGTAGGTAAACTGCTTGCCGCGCCTAGGATCAATGTCAATGCGGCAGACCGGGAGGGACTGACGCCTTTGTTAGGGCTACGACCAGTCGTGGAACGGCTACTCACCGGCCCCAACATCAATATTAATGGGACAGACACAAGTCCTCGGATCCATCATTGTCGACCCATTAGGGTGTGCGTGGTCCCGTCACCTCTTGACAACTTCATAATGACCGCCTCCTCCGTGTCGCGTCCCCAACATGCCACGATCCACATCAGGTGATGCTTTGCCCAGTTTCACCCAGCAATAAGGAAGCAATGAACCACTAGATGTTGAGGAACACACTCTTCCGGCAGTAAACGAGTTGTGCGCCTATTATCTTTCTCTCCTCTAGCTTTCCATTCTTTGCCTTTCCATCGATGAGCCCTGTTGCCATCCTCCTCTCCACTTGCAGTTCTGGCGACATCGTTAAGAGGAATCTTACATGGATCGAGTCATTTACCTGGAATAATCTATTCCCCGACCTTGCTGGCCATCTTTTTCATGTTAACCCATGTCAATCGGGCCGAACCATTTCAATGGGCAGAGACACATCGTGCAAGTAAAGTTGACCTTAGAACTAACAGATTGTTAGACCTTGATGTAGTACTTCTAGTGCAGCTGTCACAAGAGACTTTAAATGGACGCTATCTCCAGATATTTGTGCGGGGAATAGCGGAAGTGGGTTGCGGCTGCCCCGCGTTATCACAGAATAAGGTAATGAGACGTCAAAATAGGGCCGGGCTTGTGTGTCACACCTGCATGGCTGTTTATCCGGAGCTATGTGAACGGCCTGGGGTCGTAGTTCGTACAGCGGAATCTCGGAATAGGGAATTTAGTCTTCCCTCAACTCCGCTTGCCAAACCATATCTCTGGGTTTGTACCACCAAGCAAGAGTGGTCAATAAAGACGACCTAGGAATTAATGTTAATATAATGATGGTAACTTTATACCACTGTAATAAAAATTAATAGTAATATTTCTATTTCAGAGCACATTGACGAACTAGTAAATCTATATTGAGATCCTAGAGTTATAGTAGGCAATAATAAACCTAACATAAGAACTCTAGCATTTTTAAATAAATCCTTTCGGTGACTTTAATATCCAAACCTTAAAGTATACCTGTAGGGAAACATTTCAACATCATCATGAACGTGGCAAGAAGGTGTGGGGTATGCAGGGTCTACTCGGCCCGACCCCAGAGCATACTATATTTGACGCAAACTTCCACTCACGATGGCAGTTGCAGGGGATTAAAGTTTTGCCAAAATTATACGGAGTGTCGATCTAACGCCCTAGCAGGCCGACGCCCGCAAAACCCCTACCTGTCATCTAAATTGTTGGAGGTCGTTCGCTGTAGACAAAGGGAGTGGTGGACACAAACACCTACTCGCCTTGATTCATCCACCAGTCGCCCTTTACCACCAACAAACAGTAGGAAAACGTTAGAGGACATTTTAGTCCTGAGCTTTGAGATATTTTATTACTGTTATGTAAAATGTCTAGGTACGAGCATACGCACGTTGTCGCTAATCTTTTATCGCGTAGTTGAGGTCAGGGTCGTGACACCTGTCAAATATGCGGGGGCCGTTTAACGACCCATTGGTCTATGCCCACTTACTTTAATCCTCCGGCGTCGGGTGGAAATTCGTAATTTCTAGTCACAGCAGCAGTATAACTGCCGCGCAGCACAGACCTCTTGCCAGCTCTAGTCTCGGTCGTTTTGCTAATAGTGCCGGGGTCACCCTCGCCGCTCATCTCCAACAAGGGTTCCCCCACATTCTCATTTGTGTCAGTCTGTGATCTCCGCGAATCCGCGGTAGAAAAAGGGCCGAAGTGGTTAGCATTCTAAAATCACAAAAGGCATGTCAGTTGGAGTTGGCGGCAAGTGCGTCGAAGCTCTGTCCTAGAATTCTACAGTCAAGCGGTGTTTCAAAAAGAAGGCTAAGTGGAACAAGTGCTTTTTGAGGATATTTGGGGGTGTGATCGGTGAAATTAAGTCTACGAATATGCAAACTACATGCCAATTGTACTTTTAACTACCTTCTGTATTGGAAAGGGAGCTTTGAATTGCATCGCACTGATGTGATTCCCTTTTGCAATATATATACAATGGATTTACCCCCCTTTTTAGAATCATTCCTCGTTCCTTCTCAAGCCATTCTTCACCATGCCGTCTTTCAATTCTGCTCTGCTCGCAGCCCTGGGCCTGCCCTTGATTAAGCTCGCCCATGGCCAGATCTTCACAGTCAACTGCCAGCCACTGACCATCCAGCGCGGCGACCCCATCATCAGCCCAGGAACCATTTCTGCACACGTACATGCCGTCATCGGTGGAACTGCCTTCCAACAGACCATGGGCCTGGATACGGCATTGAATGCTAAGGACACTACATGCGACAAGAAAATAGATAAGAGCAACTACTGGCAGCCACAACTGTACAACCAGAACGCCGATGGAAGCTTCGAGTTAATCCACTTCGAAGGAACTGTAAGTGCATGGGAGGTAGAGGCCTGCGCCGAACAAAGCTGATATCCATTAGGCGGTATACTATCTAAACCGAGCGTGCGATTACGAAGAGGGGTTAACTCAGTGTGCGTCCGATTTCTCCCCTGCAGCTCCACCAGCTGGACTGCGCATGGTCACTGGAAACCCAATGCGCCGGTAATTAAACCAAGCCCCTTTTTTATATTATCTATATTTGATTCCAAAGCTGACCCGAGGAACTTCAGAACCATTGACGAGTCGCTGTTCGAACACCAAGCTATGCAGCACGTATGTTTGAATGCAGACAGCAGCAGCCAGACATACAGCCTTCCCAAACAATCTTGCGATCGTATGAGAGCAGAGACCTTCTTCCCATCCTGCTGGGATGGCGTTAACCTCGACAGTGACAACCATTCTTCTCACGTGAGTTACATTACCCTCCCGTCCCATCCTACCCTATACATCTTTATGTGACTCAACTATACCGCTGCCCTCTAACCATCTCTCTAGATGGCCTACCCGGCAATCGGAACCTACGATAGCGGTGTGTGCCCGGAGTCCCACCCAAAGGCCATCTTCAGTCTCTTCTATGAGTTCTTCTACGACACCTCGGCCTTTAAGGATTTCAACAAGTGGGTATACGCGATGGGTGACCCAACTGGCTACGGTCTGCATGGAGACTTCATCAACGGCTGGGACCAGGCCGCGCTGGAGGCCGCCATCCAAACCTGCTCTGGCCCAGATGGTGCCTATTCTCCAGACTGCAGCATTAACGTAAGTGATACATCCCCATACCTTCTTTCTCTACATATCCATTTCATGACTATGAATCTATAGCCACTCTCCTGTTGCAAAAGACGCGCGACTAATAATTGAATAGAAGAATGTTGGCTCCGCGGTGGGCTTAGACCCGGAGATTGCTGCTCCTGCTGAAGAAGTAGGCCTCAACGGCCCCGTCGCTACGCTGCCTGGCAACAACCCCGTCACCATGACGCCAACCATGAAGAGATCGAGCGTCGCAGGGAGATTCAAGCTGTGAGCGGAGAAGAATGAAGCGGATATGAATCAATTTCGAGTAAGGAAGTGTAGGAAAGCCCTACTGGTTGTGGAAGGAACAAGGATGAAGGAGAACGAGGTGTACATAGCTAGCGAGTTGATCAGCCTGCTTACTGCTCTTTAAGAACAATTCTGAGTAGATAGTTCCATACATACAAACTTCAGATAAATTAGCGACTTTTTTTTGAAGAGGTATGAGTTTTAACGACTACGTATTATAAATAACCGACGCAGGGGTCGCATTCGAAACGCCTTCTCACATTTGCTTTTTAGTCATGTACTTCATAAGCGCCAGCCTTGCTCCGGGTGGGGCTGGGTCGTTACTGACTAGCATCACACATCATAAGGTCTACATGCCGAGGCTCTACCCTATTTCACAAAGATCCGTGGCGCTTGCCGTCAAGCTGCTAGCGACGGCTTCAAGTTCATCTGGGTAGACACATGCTGCATTGATAATAGCAGCAGTGCCGAGCTCTCTGAGGCTATCAACTCCATGTTCCGTTGGTACTCAGATGCTGGAATCTGCTATGCCTACCTCTCCGACGTCACGGAGGTGGGGGATGGTCCTGAAGCAGACTCTCAATTCCGAAACAGCAGATGGTTTACGCGCGGCTGGACACTGCAGGAGCTGCTCGCTCCCGATAATGTTGTGTTCTACTCACGGGAGTGGGTAGAGGTAGGATCGAAGAGGGAGTTTGCAAGTAGGATCGCAGAGTTTACGAGGATTGATCTCAGGGCGCTAAATATTTCTCATATCACTAGATTTGATGTTACGGGGCCTCATCCCAGAGCGCCAAAGATTTTTGACATCACCACATTCAGCGTCGCAGAACGTATGTCTTGGGCCTCAGATCGAGTCACTACACGACAGGAGGATATAGCGTATTGCCTGCTAGGCTTGTTTGGCGTCAACATGGCGTTGCTATACGGCGAGGGTGAGCGCGCTTTCATCCGGTTAGAGGAGGAAATCATCAAGAGCTCGGACGATCATTCTATATTCGCATGGACCTCGCCGGGTGCAGATCCTCACACGCCTGGCGGGCTCCTAGCAACCTCGCCGTTGCAGTTCAAGCACTCGTGCGGGATTACCCCATTCCAGGCAGATGCTAGTTTTAGCAGACCCTACTTAATGACCAACAAAGGTCTGAGCATCAAGATGAATCTGTTATGCGCGAACGCCCCAGAGCAGTACTTTGCGGTGCTCGACTGTCGCACTGTAGGAGGATGGGTCCTCGCGATCTGCCTTCAGGAGTTGATACGTAGCAGATACGGTCCCAGAGAGCGCTTTTCCACGGTCACATCCACAGCAGGCGACCAGTTTACCAGAGTGGGGTGCGACGTGCTGTACGCAATGCAACTCCCTGAACGTAATGAAGCGGTCGAATTGTTCGTCCGGCAGGTCTCCCGGGACGTTACGATTCAGATCTTCCCAGTGGTGAATATTCGTGGTACAAAAGCTTTCATGTTCGATGATATGTTTTCTTCTTTCAAACTCTTGGGAGTATATCAGTGTGCTCCTGAAAACATCAATGCGAGTAATAAGAAAGTGGAGTCAGTTTGCATGTTTGGGCAAGGCGGCAGGATTCTGGTTGATATCCCACAGTGGACGAACGATTGGGTGGCGGCTGCCAAATTCACGAGCAGAGTGTTCGGGGCAGAGGTTTGGATCATGCTAGGTTGGACAAACGAATTCGGCGTTTCGGTGCACGTTTGTGGGGGCCATGATGAGAACTCCAACGGAGAAACAATTAGGGTAGAGTTAAGGCCTCTAAGCAGCAGCATAACGAAGGCGGAGATTATGCACCAATTTTATAACGGATTGGGCGAAGCAGTGACAGTGTTGATACCCGTGTCTGTGACGGTCGACACGCGACGCGATTGGAGAACCGATGCGCTATACAATGAAATATATAAGGTGACAGTTCACGATGATCGTTTTTTACCGCTGATGGGGGAGGAGGAGGCATCGTAGTACATCGATTGAGAAATACAGCGTATTCCAGCGTCACCAAGGCAATCTCTCCTAGCCTTTCAATACCAAGTCATACCACTCTTCGACTTTCCAACAAAAGGCTGTGATACACTAAATATCTTCAAATAGGACCTCACATCTAAATTTTGGCTTGTATCTTTTGACCTTGATTTGATTATATTTGTACCACGGTTTAGATGGCGTAGGTATTCTCATATCGTGGTGTTGTTAACCTCCTCTGTAAGGGTCCCCACCCCCATTCCTGCCAAGCAAACCCGTTACCCCAGCAACCTCACACACCCTCAACCCATCCCACCACCTCGAACCCCACCACCAAGGTCCCACGCGACGAAGAAACGCCACGGACCGACGACCTACGACGACAGATACGATGGATACCCAGCGACCGCCGAAGAAACCGGCGAGGGTGTATGGGAAGAAGAAGCAGGTGTCCAAGAACGCGGGGATATTTTTGCAGGATTCGTCGCCGGCGCCGGCGCCGCAGAAGGTCGGGGAGCAGGAGGTAGAGAAGACGGCGGAGGAGGCGGGAGAGAAACCTGAGAAGGGGAGGAGGGAGAAGGGAAAGGACAACGAGGATGTGGTAGGAGACGACGAGGCTGCCACGGAGAGCCATGAGGGAGGTTCATCAACAAAGAACCGCAGCAGCAGCGCAACACCTGCCCCAGAAGCAACGACGACTACAAACGCGAAACCGAAAAAGTCGAGGAGCTCACGGAAGAAAAAAGAGGCAACAGAACAAAAAGCAAAGGACAATGGGGAAAGCCGGCCAGCTTCCGCCGGACACAACGGGCCAAATCCACCAAAACCACAACCATCGACAAAGGCGAAAGCTCCCTCTGACCCAGACGCGCTGGCAGATTTAACACACACCCTCAACGCCCTCCAGATCACCC
>LMYD01000660.1:0-20078 GCA_001630595.1 Pseudogymnoascus sp. BL308
GTAGCATCAATAGTGGGCGCCTTGGTCATGGGAGGGCGGATAGCGTGACGGGCAGTATTGCGGGGATTGCGGGAGCGAGTAGTCCGCTTGTGAGCTCGAAGGATAGGGAGGCCGCGGCGGGGAATGGGAGGTTGAGCAGGGCGAATTCGGGGTGGGGGGAGGTGACGGATGTGGCGGCTGAGGGGGGGAAGGTGGATGCGGATGCGGAGAGTGATGAGACGGAGACGGAGGCCGAGAAGGTGGAAGCGGAGAAGACGGAGGGGGGGAAGGCTTGAGGGGTTCTGATTGTGCGACTGGTTGGAGGGGGGTATGCTTGATTGGTATGCATGTGTCGGCTGCGGCGAGGTTTCAATCTCAAAGCATCGACAGAATGCAGCTCCAAGACACACCCCCATCAGTCGGTTTTGAATTCGGCAGCACGAGATTAGGGACGGAGAACGGCGTTTGGCAAAGGTGATACCCCGAGATAATAATCATTACGAGTAAACTGAACGGACACCGGATTTTGCTTTTTTTAGAGCCCTTGAGATTGTGATGGGCGTAATGGGTGGGTGGCCTTGGGTTTGTTTAGGGTAGACTGTGATAGCAATACCAGGATTTTTACGACGTTGGAAGTAGGGTACTGTATGATGATTGGTGTTGTGATCTACTTTGCATATTGATTTTACAGTTTCCTTTGGCTGGGAGGGTGTATCCTTGTGCACCTTTAGTGTGTTGGTACTTCGTATGTTCGTTGTCCAACTGAGATGGCAGATGAAATTTCTTGTCTACGGCTCTTCGCAAGGGGCTAAAGGGCAGATGCGTCGACTGGAAAGAAACGGATTGAGCATGCATTTATAGGAATAAAGACATGGGAGAGGAGAGTATAACTGTCAAGAACAGCCCGACAACAATATCGAGTCTCAGAGAGGAGATCATAAAGCTCAAGGCAACCGAGAACGGGGGTGCAGGTAGGGGCGTTGGAGATGATGTAGAGGAAGGGGATGAGAGACAACCTAATAGGATGTGGGGGTGAGAAGAGGGCGTTGCTGTCGGCACTTCACTGCTGTCGTTTAGATATCTCCTCCTTGGCCTCTTTGATAACCCCTTCGTCTCGCTTGCTAGATGCCCTGTCAGAGTTGGACTGGATCGCCTCATGCTACGCCTTTGCAGCTACAAGCTCGTCTGATAGCCGACTGATCTCCCCTCGGGCGCCTTTGAGATCGCGAGAGAGTATCTCCAAGGACCCGAGGACACTGTACGGCATAAACATTGTGTTGGTTCCCCCTCTAAACGAAAGGCCTCAGATAGTTGGTGCTTGATATTCTAATCTTGAGCCCTTATTTCCATCTTCAGCACGGTGGACATACTCATCTCCTCTTGAAGCTGTTCGGTGGCCTGCGCGGGTTTTCCACCTTAATGATCCCTGGCCACTTTATTTTTTGCGACTGCTGGGCTTATACTGAGATTGATACGATTTTTGTCAGGGCAGTTTTGGAGAAGGTCCACAGATGCTTGACCAACTCACATGTATACGTGATGCGACGAGGGCCAAAATGTTTGATAGTTGCTATAAATAGTAATAAATCCAAGATGTGATGTCTAAATATAAGTATTTATATACGAAGTTGATGTTTCTATAATCCATGTATTTCTAGAAGCAACTCCTGCAGTTCTTCCGTTATTCCGTCCAGTTTTTCCATGGCCGAACTCCAAACTCGATGCGATGTCAAAACTGACGTCATTGCCTGCGTCGAGGTGTAGCTGGACCCCTGTCCTGACCCCTGTCAAAGCGGACGTCAAACGTCAACCATCGTCATTTCAGGCTTGGCTTAATATATCAAGAACTCCAGAACCTGCGAATATGCGGGATATCGCCAAGTATCACCAGGTAAGTATGCAACACAGCTCTTTCATATTCTCCGACGCGTAGATCAGGGTTCCACGGCTACGCGCTCACCGTCATATCACCATTTCCTTGTCCATCCTCAAATCCCAGTTTCCCCTCTGAAATGCATATAACCCCGTCTCCGAACCCTTCAACCTCCTTCATATCAAACAACAAACATCAAGATCTTCACTTTACAGCGAGACCTCAAACACAAACAACCAATCTCAAATACCAAATCAAACCAAACCAAACAACTACACAAACATAACCAACAATGGCGCACCTCACTACTACCACCGCCCCACCCCGCCGCTCCCTCTTCTCCAGCTCCGCCCGCCCCGTCCGCCCCGCACGCACCACACGCTTCGGCCGCAAACAGCGCACCGCCGCCGTCCCCCGCACCCACGGCACAACCGCACACACCGGCCTCGGGCATGGCGCCACCACCACCGGCCACCGCACCATGGACGGCCACCGCACCGAGAAAGTCGTCGTAGCTCCCGCGCGCCGCTCGCGCTTCGGGTTCCGCCACCGCCCTGTTGTGGTGGAGAAGAAGAAGCCGACGTTGGGGGATAAGATTAGTGGCGCGATGATGAGGTTGAAGGGGAGCTTGAGTGGTAGGAGGGGACAGGAGGCCAGGGGGGCGAGGAGGATGAATGGGACTGAGGGAGGTGTGAGGGAGGTGAGGCATTATTAAGGGAGAGGGTGGGATTATGAGAGATGAGAGATGAGAGATGAGAGGGGAGGATGTATACGATACCCGAGGATTTTTTGCGCTCTTGTACCATTATTATATTGATATGGTTTTAATATGATTTAGTAGATTGCCTTCATTGCTGATGGCAGTTTCTCCTTTGAACTTGAAGTTATTTAGCGATTTGTAAAGGGGAGACGCAAGGATATAAACGACAAGTATGCAATTTAATATATCCTATAAAATGAAGCCCAAAAGATAACAGCAAACATTGCTATAAAATCAACAGAACATTTGCAATATAACGGCATAACGTCCCTTTTTAATATAGCACTCGATAACAATGCCTTTAAAGGTTATTGAGACTTAAGGCAATCTTATAAGGACTTACTTGCCAAGGGATAGAGACCCATGGATAGTGGAAAGACGACGCGTGCTCGACTGGTGTACACAAAACTAGAGCGCTTACTTTTGCAGCGCTCTAGGACCAGATCGTTCCTGTTCTATAGGTGCGCTTTCATTCTAAGTATGATTAACGATTCCTTAGATTTCAATATAGCAGACGAGCCTTAATCGATCACACCTCGCTCTGAAAGCCCTGCCTCGTCCCAACCCCACGCTACGCCTAAGAGCGCATCCTTTGTAAGCAAAGTATATAATTCGTTATGTCGTATTGCCCTGATAGGATCTATACAGCAATGCTAAAATACTGATTATGAGAAAGGAAGCGGCATAATTTGCTTTTATCCAGTACCATATAAAAAAGACCGGGACGAACAGAACAACAATGTAAAATAGGTCAACACCTAACTTGGTGGCCTCTAGGAGGTGCAATATGAAAGCTCGAATCTTCAACCGCTCGCCATTCAACTTCTTGTTGCTGTGCCTATAGAAGTATCGTATGTTCTCCATTACCCGCAATGGCCGAGTTAATGCTGCCACGAACTTTTCTTCTTCCGTCACAATCTGCTTTGAAGTGTGCGCAAGCTTTTCTTTCCAGCCTGGTCGTAAACCGCCATCCTCATCATAGGGGATTTCGCTCACAAGCAAGTCCCTCCACCTGTGTACTGTAGTCAACGCTCTCTCCTCGCTGATCTCATACCATTCTTCGTGGGTCCTCATCTTCGCAGTTGCTTCCTCTCCCTGTCGGAGAGGACTTGATTGTGATCTCTTGCATATGTGGCAGGTGTATTTTCGACGGACGTTATGCAATTCCGCCTTAATCAGGTTCTCGGCTAGTTTGGCGTGCAAGAAGGGGACACACTCATCGTCTTGCACGCGTGTGATTGGGAGCCCGCACTTTTTCCATCCGTCTATTCGATTGCGGGGAATGCCCAATGTCACGCCAATCTTGACATGATTAGGGCACTTTGGAGACCTGTAGATGTACAAGTAGCCATTACGTTTGGGCTTCGTCTTGTAATTTTTAACGACCTTCAATATGCTGTCACGTATTTCTCCCGGAGTGAGTATTTGCTCACTATAGCGAAAGAAGGTTGGTGGAGGCACTGTCGATGCTTCCTGTTCCGCTCCTTCCCCCTCCTGTGAACTCTGCGACGATGCGGTTTCGCTAGCAGAAGTAGAACCTTCCCCTGCACCTAGCGTACTAGGAGCATTCGCTCTCGATGTCTTCTGTGTTCTCTTTCGCGAACTCTGCGACGAAGTAGTAGTAGTAGTTTCATTCACTGTTGCTTCTTTTTCTCTTGCTTCCTTCTTCGCCGCTGCTTTCTTCTCTCTTGCTTCCTTCTTCGCCGCTGCTTTCTTCTCTCTTGCTTCCTTCTTCGCCGCTGCCTTTTTCTCTCTTGCTTCCTTCTTCGCTAATACTTCCTTCTCTCTAGCTTCCTTCTTCGCTAATACTTCCTTCTCTCTTGCTTCTTTTGCTGCTGCTTTCTTTGCCGCTGCTTCATTCGCTGCTTCATTCTCTTTCACCTTTGGAGATCTCTTATACTCCCTATTATGCGGATCCCGCGGTGGCGTTACGGTCTCAACGGACGTAGAGCCCGACCCCTCGTTAAGATCAGCCTGTGAATCAAGGCCCGAGTTAGCCGTAGCATCTAGCCAACCTTCAAAAGCTGACCCTGCAGTGCTATCAGGAATTGAAGTAGGCGTTGGAGACCTAGTGGCTAGCGTGATAGCGGCATCTAATTGCTCGTTAACTTCTCTAGGAAGCACGACCGTTTTAGACTCGAGCAAGCTGGATACCCTATCCTCCCCCGATGAAAAAGAAGAGTCTGCCCCATCAAATGAAGTATGCTGTTGCTGTTCCGGCTGGGGTTTGTGGGACGCGCTACCGACCACGGCTTCATCACTTCCCTTAGGTTCTTGGATAGCTTCATCGATTCCTTCAGGGTTTTGTGCGGATTCGGTGTCGTTCCTCTCGCTATCCAAACCTAGACCTAGCGACCCGAGAGCGTCGGAACTACTAATAATGCGTTCATCTTTGTCAACTTCTCCGGCCTCTTCAACTTCTCCGGCCTCTTCAGCTACTTCGGCTTCTTTAGCTGCTTCGGCTTCTTTAGCTGCTTCGGTTACTTTAGCCGCCTTTGCTAGCTTCTTGAGATTCAGCGTCTTCACTCTCCGTACGGTCGGCGATTCGTCATCTTCCTCTACAAAATCAACTCCTCGAGTAACAGCACTTGTAGATCTAGTAGACCGAGGATCTTCATCCCTCTCTATAATCTGCGGCGTCGAAGGGCGCGGGACCTCTGTCGAACGATTGGGGTCGCTAGAGCTCTCCCCACTCAAGCCTCTGCTCGGTAACAACAATATTGGAACCCCCCTCGAATCAACACCATATGGCGGTGCTTCAAGACCTTTCACATTTTCACCATAATCTGATGGAGGCGTAATTGGCGTCCCCTCGCGGTCCTGATTGTTACTGAATGTGTCGGAGCGGGTTGAGGAGGTGGTATTAGAGCTAGAGGCGCTAGAGTTTGAATCGATTGAATCGTTTGAGCCGAAGGGTGGACGATGAGGGGTTTCGTCGTCAGTTCTAGCGAGTAAAGTCTCGTTGCGCGTCTGAGACCTAGAACGAGTTACAGGGCCGGGTTGGTCGAAGGGAGAGAGGATCTGGTTTCTAGCGTAGTTGCCGCGTGTACCGGATAGAGGTAGGTTAGCCATATCAGCGGATGGAATATTAGACAATTGTAGGGACTAGATAGTCTTCACTCTACAGGCGTCATGTAGTTCTCGACGAGACAAATAACATTACAACTAATCTCAGGGTATACCCCCCCTTCTATACCCTCTCCTCTACATAACAGACAGCCTATGATGGAAGCAAGGGGGTGTCTGAACGCCCTAACACCCTAAGCTATGATCATCGCGACCAACAAGAAGGAAGTAATGCCCGCTACAACCACCCTGCCGCTGCATACATCCCCTGGGTGTGCAGCACGCACGAGACAGCAGCAGTCGGGTCCCAGCCACCCTGATTGGTGTGGCGCAGATCCCCGCAAACCGAGCGGCGCTTGCTTCCGTGCGGGAGCATGCGTGCTTCTGTTGGCGGGATCCCGTGTCGGCAGCTTCTATCTTAGTCCTAATCGACGGTTACCTGGCGGCTGATGTTCAGTGCTACTCGGTGGTGTTAGCCAGGTTCGCATACATCCCCAGGGCCGAGAGGTGTCAACCAGAGTAGGGATATATGGTTCGTTGACTTGCGGCGTGGCTGGGGTTGCGCAGGGATGCGTAGGGTTGAGTTATGCAGGTCGATGGTTTTAAAAGGTGTGTTGGACCCCTTTTGGAAGGGTCGTGTTGGTTTTATCCCGGTACAGGGATGGTTGTTGGGAAGGCCAAGGCTAGGCTGTTGTCCTCTGCATACCAAGTGCGAGATACGTTGCGACGAGGCTGGGGGTGAGTTTAGATGAAACTTGTAATTATTGTCGTCACCGTCTGTCCTTTTTTTTTAATAAAATAAAGGGTTCGGTCAAGCACCACCATCTCGGTTTTAAAAGGCGTACGTACATACCACACAGTTGGGCAGGGGCTGCGCAGATAAGCTACTGTAAACTAATGCAAGTATTAATCTTCTATTTAATGTAGGTTTCATGTTTAATTATAGAGAAAGGTAAGTAGAAGGTATATAGGTATACATTAGAGGAAAAGTATGCTTTTATATTGTATATACTAGAACTATTTGACTCCTAGACAGCCTTAATTTATACGCCACTAACAGCAAGCATGGATCTGATAATGAGTAGAGCTGAAGCCAGTAGTTGCTGAGCATGAATCTGACGTCTTCGCCTCGCACTTCCACGTATTGCCTCTGGTGGGAACATAGAGGCTTGTGACTGTTTTCCCACTGCAGTTGACTATAAACCCGTTTTTATACTTCCCACAGACATCATCTGTTGAATCTCCTTTTGAATCAATAGTATTGTCAATGCCCCTGTCCATTACTCCAACAGTTGGGCCATATGCGTTGCCTTTGATATCCGAGTAGCTCATCGATACAATTGCCTTTTTGTTTGCTGGGCATTTGTTTCCACAGTTGCCAATTCGCTTCCTGGATATCTGCAGTCAGTAACAGTGCCGCTCGTTAATAGGCATCCAGAACTTACTCAAGATTGGATGCTAACTCTGTAGGCATAGCGAGCACTATTGGAGCTAACGCAACAAGAGAGAGGATGCTGATAGCCTTCATGGTGAATTTGAAGGATAATAGGCCGAGTTGTATGTTATAGATGGTAAAGGTTGATTGATTAAGCCGTGTTTGTAATACCAAACCGAGAGAAGGCGGCCTTTTTTCAGATATGATCAATTTAACAGTCACACATCGAGGACATCGACTGCCTCTTATATACACTGACTTATGTCCTATTTAATAATAACTGCGCCGACAGAGCGAGATGACGCCCTTAAAGATCGCCGTACCTAGGTTTTTAAACTTAGACATGACACCAATAGCTGTCTTGGAGATGCTGTTAGACATGATGGACTCTTTGGTTGGAGGAAAATTGGCATTACAGTAACCGCTTGCTGCAGCCCTCACGGGCCAGCGCCGGAGGGGATACGTGCTTTGGGTGTAACGCTTACTCTGCCAATCACTCACTTGTATGCACCTGAGCATTTCTTCTAGGCATCCAGCAGTTTTGGTACGATACAAGACAAAGAACGGCAGCTACGTGACGTGAACACCTTGGCGTAGGCAGCTTGGCGTAAACAACTTGGCTGTAAGCGGGTTTCATTTGTGCGTCTGAGGGGGCGGAGTGAGCGATCGATGCACCATTCCCACTGGCATATTAATCGTTTAAATCTTCCAGAAACGTGAATGAGATCGTCGTGCGTGCCCCTGAACAGCCATATTGAGCACCTGGTGTTGGGAGAGGAAAAGGCTGATGCACGCCTCAGGAGCAGACTGGACGACGGTTTGGACTTCGCTCCCACGCCCAAAGTGCCCCGTAGGCCTGGGACCATAGTCTCATTGCGTCGAAGAAAGAAAGTACACCCACAGGATTGTACGTACAACTTCGCTGCCAGGATTTTCAACCCCACTCCAGCCCACAGAGCGATGAGCACGGTGGACCACGCTCTCACCATCAGGCTGCGAGACGTGTTGGTTTCCGGTACCTAAGCCCCATAGCATGGCAAGACGGCACAACGTTGAGGCGCAGAAGGTGTCGACACCTTGAATGAGACCGCTTTGGGCGTGGCAGCCCCCAATATACCCCTGTTCTCACCCACGGCGTGTTTGTGTCTCCCGCCCTTGATTTTGGGCGGACGACACCCGCTGGGAGATCATCACTGGCACCAAGCCACCCCCTCGCTAATGGGNAAAAGAGTATCTGGCCCCCAAAAGTATTGCCAGATCTTGGCAGGATCCGCTTGCTCTCCTCACTCTGCCTAACTCCGCATGAGCCATTGTCTCGCCGTCTCCATTAGGCTCCCTCGCACTACCAGCACCTTGGGAGTCGCCGTTGCTCCATCCCGCTCACACGCGACCCCTCCGGAGCATCTCGATGTCTCTCGCCCCATCTCAAGCCGCCGTATATTGGGGGCTGAAGCGCGATATCATCACCCCGTCACCAACGCCACGATCGCCATTGTCCTTCTCCCGCTGTTTTACGGCGTCTGATTCGCCAGAGCAGGGATTGAGAAGGATGAACTAGCTGCTAGACTGCGTTGGGTGCGGTGAAATGTCGGGACGGGGCGGATGGGACTAGGGTGCGTTTGTTGCGTTTGTCGGGCGGGGTGTGTGGGGCTCTTGGCTGTGAGGCTGAAATTTGGGGGTATAGCCTCATCTTGGGTGCATGGGGGGTGGGAACGGGAGCCGGAGGTGCGTACTCATAACTACTGGGTACGGAGTACTGTATTACTGTGCTGGATATATAACTGTACTGGATGTAGGCTGGTACAATTCGCATACCCACCACTCTTCACCTACGCCCCCTCCCTCTCCGATGCCGTCACATTCCCTTCAGAGACAACGTCGGCTTCGTCCGTACGTGAGTTGAGCCAGAAAGATTATAGGGTAGGATTTCGTAGCTGAAGTTACTGCACGCAGATACTATTCCTGCCGTGCATAATTTCTGACCGAACAATTCGAGAATTTGGGACTTGGGACTATGAAGCAATTGAAGTTTTAAAAACTGCTATATTCAGTTCTAGCTACGTTGTGGTTTGGACATAATGCTGTTCCTTCCAGTACCACCACTTCAAATTTTGATATGATTTAGATTGCCTTCTATGATTTGCCAACTCCATTGTCCTTTCCCGCCAAGTTGATCCTGTCTCTCATTTTATACATACCATAAAAAATAAAAACAGGCCTGATCATAGGTCTCATCAAAGGTCATCTAAAAGTAAATTTTTATCACGCCTTGCGCCTAGTTTCATGGCCGAATTAACAGTGTCGCCAGTCTATGAGTCTCTGTCTGTGGTGGTATCCCTCATTGGCGTTTAACCCCAAGGTCGGTTCCCGCGTCTTGCATCATGTATCCTCAAAAACGCACTCATACACGTTAGTCCATTGATCATTGAATGGCCAAGCAACATTGGCCATAAGTCCAGACAGCAGGTGAGACAGCAGGTGATTGCACCGCAAGCCCCATTGAGTTGATGCCGTTGATTTCTTGTATTTTCAAGTCTAATTGTGGATCTGCAGCTACTGAACCCGTTTCTAGTACTGCTACAGTTTTGGGCCGAGATTGTACACATCGCGTCGATTCAGACCGTAGTTCACTTTAACCAATTGTTAGCCATGCAGGTCATTTCAGTCCTGGACAATACTTACACTGACTCTCATAATCTTCCTCTTCGATGCATGCATGGATCCAGAACCCTTTCCTGCGCTCTTCAGCTCCTATAGCATCCTCCAACGCTCTATCGGATAGATTCTCGACTTCCTGGGGCGTGTTCCTCCAACACCTAAATTCCTTAATACCCGCGTGCTGCATCCTCGTCTCCTCCACTCCCTGCGTTTCCATTAGAACATGGTCGATTTCTTGGTACCAATCCCACTTCGAACAAGATACAGTGACATCTGTAGTAGGCGGGACAGCTCTCTCCAGGATCCGATCTATTGTTGGTAGGAAATGGTTACGAAGTCTATGACTAAGACTTTTCTTGTTTCTATATGGCCATTCTATCCCTAGCGTGTGGTCTTTTTCATTATATATTAGCGTTGCGAATGAAATTCGCAAAATTCGAAGACATGGGAATATTACTCCAGCTAGAATGTTGCTCTCATATCTTTCATAGAGAGTAGGAGAGGTATGATGCCACTGGGTGTTGCTATCAGTGAACCCAAGTTTAAGGGGTAACATCTTGGGCTGCCAAACTAGTTCGAGGCATGCGATATTTTCTAGTCTCTGCCGAGAAAAAACATCCTGTATGCTTCGCATAAGAACTGGTGACGAGATGTGGATGGTATTCGTTCTGTAGAGGACATCTATCCCTTCGACATAACTAAATTATATGCAGTTAGTTGCTATACCAAAACGGGACACGGACGCACCATTTACTCACGCCTGTTTGCAAGACAATAGCCAGCCCATAATGCCAATCTGACACATCCATGGCCACTCCTCAGGCCAATTACAGCAATTTGCTACCCCATCCAGACAAGTATCTCCGCTCGGATCGCAGCTGTAATTCCACGGATGGTTACTTTTCCTCCCAAGTGCCAACTGGGTTTGACCTGCATTTGACGAAAACCTGTGGCAGACGCAGCTATACCACCTCCATTTCTGCATCTTACCTTCTTTTCTCCTCGCGTAGTTCTTCTCTTCGACCGAGCCCACGCGACGGTTGCAAGTCATAGCATGAGGGCCCCGACCATACATATCCTCCTTGTCATTGACGTCGAATGGCAACCGGAACTGCAGATCCATGTGGATCGTCTGTTTCCCAAAAGCCAGGATCAGAATTTGCTGACGAATCTCGAACGGAATGCGATGGAAGAAAGTATTGTTGTTCTTTCCAGTAACATCTTGATTCTGCTTCGGAGGTGAATTGATTGAAATGGTATTATCCGACGCCTGGTGGACAAGTTGCTTGTACTCATTTGCTTCCCTTTTTTCGGTTCGAAGGTTTTTGTTATAATACGACCACGGCCATAAGTAATGCACTAAGAGTTTAACAAGTTCAACAAGCCTCAGAGCCACGACTAATAGAAGAAAAAGGATGTCCGCTATAAGGAATGTAAGGATACAGGGTGCACATATTGGATGGCAACAAAGGTTGTTCCTCCATCGCTGGACCCTCTGCCGTATGTGAGCTCGAACGGAGTTGGTTGACATGACTCCAACTCAAGACAATATGCCTTAGCTGTGTATGAGGTGAGGGCCCCTTTGTCCTGATGCCGTGGTCCTCCCTTGAGTCTGGAAAGGTGCATGGTTGCCTATCGGGCCTTGGGTTTCCCCGAAATTGAGATGTTGGGGGCTGTAATTGTGGGACGATCCTACGCCAAGGAAGAAAATGCAGTATAGTCAGTAGAAGGATTATCTAGTCGGTCTATTATTAACTCAAAATGCACCTTGAAACCTTTGACTGAAATTAAATATAATCCATTTATTTTTATTTTAGTTGATTTGTCTTAATTAGTAATAAGCTAAATTAGACGTTTATAAGAGCCCGCAAAGAGCTGAACTTTGGCAGGCATAATGTCCTTCAATAAACAGCCAATAGATAGTGGCTGAGTGATGTCAATCAGCACTGTAGATTCTTTCCGGATAGAACTATTCAACAAATATTTCGAAGATGCAATTAATGGCATTAATGACTGTGTATCTCTAATGTCAGCCTTAGGGGTGATGCGTACGATTATGCCCCTCTTCTTGCGGCGAGAGCTGCGGCGCGGGTCTTTTGTTTTTACTTTGACAGATTTACACCAGAACAATATTTTTATGGATACAGGCTGGCATGTTACCTCGCTGGAAAATAGCTGCGTGGTAAATCGACGCTTCACTAACATTTCCCGCAATATCCATTATTAGAGGTGGGATTTCCCGTCTCGTTTGCATAATAACCCCCCGAGGATCTACGTTAATGGGCCGTAGTGTGATCGAGCAAATTTGATTTTCTCTATTGCGTCTCCTCGTTAATGTACGGGGGGTTCGGGTTCCTACGATAATCACGGTGATACATACGCATGTAAGCTGGAGTTTTTGAGTTGTCTAACGGTGAGCAAGATTCCTCCAAAGTTCTACAACCAAGATCTACTGGAATAGTCTCTATAAAACAATTCATATGGAGATGATAATTCATAAAGCCGTCATCTGCACTTGACTCAACGTGGTCCATTTCATAACCAGATCTCGCGCCTTTCTTCCTTCTACATCTCCCTCCAACTGACTCTCCCCACGAATATCTCGAAGTCCAGCTAATACAGCACCCTTCACAAAGGCTAGGGGAAGGTCGGGTTGGATAACTCTAACCCCATGGCCTGCTACTCGCGGTTGGACCCCCTGGGCATAATATGCGCATTTATTAAAACCACCAACAAGGAGACAGGTCTATGATAAACTCTATTAGCCCTGCATGTTGGGGAATCCGAATTTTTCATCCTACCTGTAGCCCTTTATTCTGTGCTCGCACAGCCGCGGCCTGGTCCCCAATAAGCTCCATGGTACGCTCAATAACTGGATCAAAGCAAGAGCAGATTTCCTCGCCGCTAAACATCATATAACCCTCCTCAAGATCAGCCTCTGGAATCTCTATCTCCAAACCCACATCTGCCGCCCAGCATCCTCTTGGAATGTCTGGGGGCGCATGGAAGTCAGGCCTGCCAAACTCAAGCTTAACATATTTCTCAAATTGCGATCTGCATTTTGCACGCACTCTAGTCTTGGCTCTGTTAGAGTCTGAGAGCCCCATTTTCTTAATCTTGCTTTCCACGATGCCCATGAAGCGGCGGGTCACCTCGGCAGATCCACACGACGCCACAGAGACACGGGTACACTTCTCATGTCTCAGAGGGTCTTTTGATTTTATTTCGTATGTAACTGCTTCCACTAGGTGACCGCCACAGTCTACGACGAGAACGTTGTCTCCTACTTCGAAAGCCGAGGAGTCAATAGAATCAACGTAGAGCATAGCAGCTTCGGGCCCCTGAACAAGGGCAAGCCTTTCGTTGGATTGTATCCAGAAACCAGCCATCTTGGCTACTTTACGAAGCTCTTTCTGGGCTTTCTCATCCCAGGATGCAGGCACAGTCATAACATAGCGAATATTGGCTTGCGCTCTATCAGGGTCTGCACCGAGGCGATCTTTAATCTGCGAAGATGCGTTTTGTCGTAAGTGCCACAAATAATCAGCCGCAAGATCTGCCGCCAATCTTCCGTGTGGCAGCGGAAAATATAGGTCGACATCTGTGGGCGGCACTAACCCCGACTTGATATCCCGGAAAGTTTGTATTCCGGGCTTCGGCTGACGGCCACGGGTTTGCCCATAAGAAGTCGTGTAAGCACTAACTGCTTCATACTTGTCCTCCCCCCAGCCAGCCACCTTTAGACTTGGGTGATAGTATAGGGTAGATTGGATCTGCTCCCTCCTTGGTACTCCATCGATAGACCATTGTACGGATTCAGGCCATTGGTCAAGAACCTTGGGTTCTTGTTTGTTGCTATACGCGAGAGCAAAGGCAGCAGCTGATGATGTCCCACCGAAGTCAATTCCGACAATTATTAAGTCTGTCCTTTTCTTTGACTCAGTAACTAGCCTTCGGGAATCTGGAGTATTGGTAGGAGCCTCAGGCGAGCTAGAGTCCGGGGCTGCTTCGTTGTTCTGGTCTTTGAAGCCAAGTGATTGAAATAAATTTGTTACTTGGCTCACTGTGGTGGTATAATTCGAAGCGGACGCTTCATGATCCTTATCCATTATTGTCTCTCTATCTAAAAGAGCTCGGATATCACCTTCTTGTCTCTGGAGTGTTGACTTCCCCTCTCCCGCTTGGATCTGTGTTGCGTAGGAAATAACTTTTGATAAGAGCAACACTCTTGAATTGACTCCATCTAGTTGGTCCAATAGAGCATTAACCGTAGACTCCAAAAGGTCCCTGCCGTCCACGGGCTCGTCATCGTGAGCGTATTTAACCGCTTCTTCAACTCCCCTGACGACAGCATTAAATTCTGCCAGGATCTCTTCCGTCGAGCTTAATCCAGCAGTCGACAGCAATGTTTTGTTCTTCTCTGCACCGAATTCTTCTTTGAAATAACTTAAAGAGCCCGCCGTGATCTTGAGCCCATCAACGAGACGCTGGAGATTGACCTTGGAATTCGGGCTGGGTTGTGCTCTGTTGGAGAGCTGTTGGGCAAGCTGAAAAGCTCTATGGGTGCTATTTGGGAAATCTTCGATCTTGTGGCCGGACATCATTGACAATGAACAATATATTTCGCAATATATGAGAATGGTGCCATGCCCTTGTATGTACTGTACAGTTTGTTTACACAAAGCGAGAGAAGACGATCGCCGAAAGCAGCGGGGTTGTCTAACCCTGCACTAGCGTCTACAAGCCCCTTGTCATTGTCGACACAGGCTAGATTTTTTGGTCCCTTACTCCATCTGGGCCAAAGAGCTCTGCCTTGAATCCTGATATATATACCACGCACTACGGAGGCTCTACGCTCGAAAGAATCGCATTTCCAATGACAGCCGTCCCCATCAACAACCCTTCAGGTAAAGAGCTTTCAGTACTCCCCAAGTACGTGGACATATCCCACATATCTTTCATTCCCTGCCAACAATGAACCGCTCCCTCCTCAACGTCAAACTGTACATTCACTCCATCCCTCTCCAGACATCTAGAAAACTCTCCAATCTCATGCAAAAGAAGCTCATGAGAGCCTGCCGAGAGCCAAACTCTAACAGGCACGATGTCCTTCCACGAACGGCCATCAGAGAGTACCTTGGTGAAGTCAACCAGCGCCGTAGATTCTTCGCTGTTAGAATTATCCAACAAACATTTTGAAGCCTCAAGGACGGTTTCCAAGGTGATAAAGTCCATGTACTTGTTGCTCTCATATGTAGTACGTTTCGAACAGTTCAAGTCAACCCAGGGCGACTCTAAGAAAATCCCCCTCCCCGGTTTGGGCAACCGAGCTTTCTGTAACGAAACCATAAGACAGATCGCCAAGTGCCCACCTGCTGAATCACCCAGCAAAGTGATATTAGAAGCATCAATGTTCTGATCCAACAGGTACTTATACCCTGCTACCGCCTGCTCCACCTGTGTCGGAAACTTCGCCTCCGGTGCCAACGAATACTCAAGACCAAAAAAGGAAACCGATATACCGCACTCAGCAGCAGTTTCAGCAATCCGCAAAGCCGCTAGCAAGAAAGCTCCAGGGTGGCCACTAACATAAGCTCCGCCATGAAGATAGTATACTACGATGTCACATGATGCTGGGTCAACAGGCTTTCCAGGAGGACCTTTGCAAAGCCAGTAGCCTGCGACATTTTGCTGAAGCACTCGTTGATACAAGTTGTTGTTTTTGGAGTGAAAGCGCGGTGAACTGAGGATTTTTTGGGTGCTGTGTTTGCTGAGGAATCGCGTTAGTGGGAGGGGGAGGGTGCCGCTTCTGTGTTATGTTAGCGACTTATTGGGAGAGATAGGTGATGGGTTTAACAACTGTACCTCCGTAGAAGTGAGAGTGCTATGTCCTCTTTGAAAGAGATCTTATTGTGTCCAAGATTGAGTAATCTTCGGCATATAAATTGAAGGATCAACCATGGGATCAAGAAGACCAGCAGAGCGAGATGTGCCCAGTTTGAAGGGGGGATTTTCCTGTTACCTGGATTTGGCTCCGAGATTGTAGCGGATATAGTCATGGCGTCACTTTCTAGCCGCAGATATGGCCTTAGAAGTAGCTTGTTGCCCAAATTCTGCGCTTTGTCTTCGGAACTTTATGGACTTAAGAAGTATGAGAACTCTATTAGCTCTGCTACGGGGGTGTCGTCTATTTTAGCCGAAACACTAACCTCAGAGCTGACCCCCTCGTATTCGTTTCCAAGGGAGGTCTGGCCCCAACTACACAAAGGAGCCTTACATCTGAGCCGGCCTAGCATTATGACAACCCCCACGGGAGTTTTTGTAGATTGGTCAACTACCTGGGGCCTTTGCGAGACTTTCAATCCGTCCAAAGTGAAGTTGACAGAGAATATCCATACTAGTCGGTAGTATTGTCAGAACTTAGCTTGGCGGTTTCTAGTAGTGGCGTTAAGCTATGCGCTTTGCGCGCTATACATCCAAGTCTCGATTTCCATGACTCACCTTTCACGAACAAGAAGTTCCTGTCATTTCTCCTTGACCCTCCTCTATATCTTCGCTTCAACCTCCCTGAGATTCTCCTCCTCTCGGCGCTGTTGTTCTTCCATGAGACGAGCCGATTGAGAAGCTAGATCTTGTGGATTCATGGAATAATCACTTGGCATGTTAGAGAATGGCAGTAAATCCAAGAATCTGCCATGCCACCGCTTACGCTTCCGCATCACTCTCCACATTCTTGCTGAGCTTCTATTTATGAGATAGAATGGCTTAAAATACTGTTTATCAAGCTTAGTTGTGTGATTAACTTTGTTACTCCCTCTGAATACATCCAACCACATTCGAGCTCTAGCCACTTTTGACGAGATTTCTCAAAGTCTAGAGAAGCCGGCAACATGCTTCACAAACCTAACCTGCATAGGTGCTGTTACAAGGCCTTCCTCCTTGAGTATCTTTCCAATTGCCCGGAACTCCTTGGTTCCTCCGTGTTCTTTTATGGCTTCCATGTCGGTGTAGCTATTTATGTTAGCATACTGTAGAACGATCAGAGGGACCTAGAATGTAATTACGTCTCGATCATAACTAACTCCTCGACTTCGGCCTTGCTGTTAACCTGCCGCTTTAACTCGTACCGGAGCGTCCTTGGCTCATTAGTTTGGACCCATTTCGCGTGGTTGCCGAGGAGTTCTGCGACCTATATTTACTTTCAGGTCCTAGCCCAATCAAAGAACTTGGGGAAAGGATGGTCAAGAGGGACATGTGTTGTAAACTTACTCTGTCGACTTTTCCGGGGGCGGCATAAATAGTGGCAATGATGTCAACGGCCATAGTGAAGAGTATTTACGAATTAACAATACAACATTAATTGCAAAGCAAAGATTCGTGATTTATTTGATGTTGTAGGGAGAATATATGTAAACAGAGGAGGTAAATGATCACTTTGTTGTCGAGAGGTTCTAGAGTACTATTTAAGTCATGACCAGACAGCCGACATCGAGAACTGCCGAGGCATTGTTCAACCCCAGTTCTGCGGAGTAAGTTTAGTAATCACAAGCACACCATAACTAGATTATTGGGCAGTATCTGCTTCAACAATTAACTCTTATCCCCCATAATCTAGTACTTATACAATCAATCACACGATTCAACCCTAAACAGAGATATTTGCGAATATCTTCTCTATCCAGCTCTGGGGTCACCAACCAAATCAGATTTGTACTAGGCGCGGGTAGGGCATTTCCCCATTCTTTCGACCAGAATTTCGTAGCTGTGATATCTACTATATGATATAGCGGTGCAGGATATCCACCTGCCGATACTAGATGTCTTTATTTATTGTATTTACTCTTAAGGAAGCATTTATAACCCTTTTATGCTTCGTCAGCGTTGGGTTTGGTACAACTAGTTGACGAGTATCCACCTATTGCCTCGGTGATTCAACCGAGGGTTGTCAACACTAACAACTAGTGTAATTCACTACTTATACCCATACGTGGAGGAATGCAGACATCGCCCTCTGATAAAATCCCATCATCTAGAAACCATGGCCAGGAATCTACGGGAGAATCATAATCACAGGGATGCCATTTACACGTGGTGATATACGCTTCATAAGCTCGATGTTGAGTTCACGCACCCTGTCTAGTGGCAGCCTGCAAACCTGTTGAGAAGCACCTGGCGGCGCTAGCTCGTGGAACACATATACTTCATTTAGTTCCTAAATATTTTTAATTCATATTATATTATATTTCACAACTAGAGACTTGTAGACCTAATGTCCCACCAAGGCCTGGTGTGCAGGAGCATATCTGTTCCCAGATGGCTTGGCAGCATCGATTATCCGTCGCATTTCTTGCTTCTCTTCCTCTGTTAAATCAATGTCCCTAGATGCCCAGTTCTCCCCCAGTCGATGTGCTTTGGTCGTGCCCGGAATGGCGATCAAACCTTGAGCAGCAACCCAGGCGAGTGCAATTTGAGTTATTGTGCAACCTTTACGAGAAGCAAGCTTTCGAATTTCTTCTACGATTGTAAGATTTTTGTAGAAGTTGTCGCCTTGGAATTTAGGAGCTGTAGATGAGAGGTTTTAGCAACCCTTCTAATAAAGACTTCGCTTGTAAAATCTTAAGGGGAAAAAGAAGAAGACTCACCCTTTCGGCGGAAATCATCAGGTGCAAAGTCGTCGGGAGACTTGTATGGGAAATCATCCACAAGCCATCCGTGGCCTAGCGGACTGTAAGCTACATAGGCTATACCTAAGTCTTTAGCCGCCTGGATTAAGCCATCCGTCTCGTGCAATGTCTCGAATGCTGAGTATTCTGCTTGGACAGCATCAATCTTGGCGACTATTGGCAGAGTTAGTGAAGGGCTTCTGATAAAGATAAACAGGAAATAGACTGACTCGAGTTGGCTTTGTGCAGCGTTGCTGCAGAGCATTCGGAAAGACCAATGTATTTAGTTTTCCCTGCTTGTCGAATCTCATCAAGTGCCGAGATAGACTCTTCTAGAGGGGTCTCTATCAAATAATTAGCATAAAAAAAACGTCAACATGTTTAGCTAACGCACTTGGATCGATCCGATGCAAATAGTATAGGTCAGGAGCAAAGCCGAGCCGCTCGATAGTGCCTTCAATGTACTCTTTAATGTGAGAGGCAGAATTGGTGACACTACCATCTCCCGAGAAAACGTTGAAACCGCATTTCGAGGCAACTGCCGCCAGTCCAAGTAGTTAGAAGCAATTCATTTAAAATAGGGACTCCAATAACCCACTAAAAACTTTGTCGCGGACGTTGTGCTTCCTGATAAAGTCTCCAAGGAGCTTTTCATTGACACCAGCTTGGTAGACAACCTTCCCCCCTATGTGTCAGTCCTTCTCCCATTGCTGTACCGAAAGGCGATCTATTCACTCACCGCTGTGTCCCAGAAAGTACATCCTAACTCAATAGCCTTCAGCAACACCGGTTCGGCTTCCTCGGCGCTCAGATTGCTTCCCAGGCCAAAGCTAAGACCCATGGCGCCAAAGCCAGGCGATGGGACTTGAATGTCGCCAAAGGTAATCGTTTTGACCATTTTGCTGCTTATGGTTGACCGTTGGTTTGGACTTTGCGTTTGTGTGTTGCCGGATAGCAGGAAGCATGTTGGGTATTTATATGAATTATAACCCCACCTCTTCCACGTCAAATTCCGAGTTCGACATGACGTCAATTCTACGTTAGTCTGTATCTCTGCCCCTCAAAGTCCTTGCTCGAATGAGTATACTTTGTTTCCTTTCTTCTGCTTTATTCTCAATGATAACTGGCCGGCAAACCTTCAGCACTGAGGTACCGGCGGAGTTAACGCATACCTTTGGGGTACCGGAGTTAACGAGCACCTTCCCGGAGAATTGGGGTGTGGGGTGCGCACTGATCGCACATGCATTTCAACATTTTGGTCTGTTCTTGCAACAACTTTGGCTTGAAAGGTAAAATATGCTGTGCTATAATCAATTATATGGGCGTCTCCGCTAAGAGGTCGGTCTCATGCAATCTGCTTATGAGCGACCTATGCGAATGCGAATACGTTGTAGCTTCAAGCGATCTTATGGTCTAATCTAAATTCGATTATTTAGTGGGTGCTTGGTCAAACAGGATAGGACAGTTGATAAACCGCCATAGATAAGGTAAAGGCGGTATGGTATAGTGACCGTAGCGTGAGTTGCAGCACTTGATATTTGTTGTAATAGTCATGTGACGTCACGTGATCACCGTACGGAACATCGGTAAATCCCAGGGGTAGATTACATAGTCAGTAATACATCAATTTCTTACTCAATAGTT
>LMYD01000661.1:0-43753 GCA_001630595.1 Pseudogymnoascus sp. BL308
ACACATCTCCGGTGTTGTGTTGCCCATGCCCATGCCCATGCCCATGCCCATGCCCATGCCCATGCCCATACCCATGCCCATACCCATCCCTATGCATCGTGCCTTCCCTGCCCAAACCTGCCACTCCGTCACTTCCCCCCACCCGCCTCTCCCATTTCGTGCTAGCGTCTTTCCCGCCCGCCCGAACAGCTTCCTTTCTTCCTCTTTCGCCCTTTCCTTCCTTTCCTTCCTCTCTTTCCTCTCCTCTCTTCTACTCTCTTCTCTCTCTTCTCTCTCTTCTCTCTCTCTCATCACACACAGTAATCAATCTCCCGCTGCATTCTTCGTCTGCTCATACTCTTCTCTGCTCGCTTACTCTCCATATTGAACATCACATCACTTCACATCGTAGTCTGTTGATCGGCTTCTTTGAACCAAGGGTATCAATCTAGAGAGTATCAGTTCGACTCAATTCACCTCTACCAAACCCCCATCATCCTTCCCACCCCTCCCGCAAACATGCTCACCACCTCAATCTTCGCCGTCGCCCTCGTGGCTGGCTCGGCCATCGCCCAATCCTCCAGCACGGGCTCCACCGCCCTCAACTTCACCTACATTGACGTGGCAAACATTGATCCCCAGCAGGCTGGTGAGTATCCCTGATCGTCGCACTTACTTTTCGGATTGACCGACTAACACGCACCCCGCAGCTTCCTGGTGCATTGGTGAGCGCACGGGCTGCCGGACCCTCTGCGACGGCAACGCCCCAACCAACGACTGCGATGCCGTATGTCCCTCCCACTCCCCATGTGTCCCCATCCGCCACGCAGTACCATCAAGCTGACCCCCCACAGCAAAAATTGACCTACAAGTGTCTCTGCGCGGACGGCACCACCCCCGATCTCGCCAAGTACAAGAACACCCTGCCCGACTTTGTCTGCCAGGCCAACTTCGCTGGCTGCATCAAGGCCCACCCCAACGACGCCGTCGGACAGGGCAAGTGCAAGTCGGACATCCAGGAGACCTGCGGCACCCTCAACATCACCGACTACGAGAAGGGCTCCGGTTCCGGGAGCGGTGACGATACCAGCAGTGGCAGCGCATCCGAGACGGCCGCTCCCTCCTCCACGGGTGGCTCCGGTGGTGCCGGTGGCGCCAGCGAGACCACGGGCGGGTCGACCCCATCCAGCACCGAGGGCTCTGGCCCAGCGCCTACCACCAGCGACTCGGCTGCCGTGGCCATGACCCACGGCATGGACGTCGGTGCGGGCGTGCTCGCCGCCGGTCTCCTCGGTGTCTTTGGCTACATCTTGTAAGCGTCGACACGCATACATCTCTGCTCGGACGAGCAATGTTACTCTTCTGCAAAACATCCAATACCCGGCGCACCGGCCTGTCTATCCTGGTTCATGATTCCTGAGCAATTCCAATCGTGATTGCTTTTGAGATAGCATGGTGTTCCGGTGCCCTTCTTGTCGATCGTTGGGCTGTTTTTCTGCTGGTTCGGGGCTTTATTTTTACGGGGTACTTGCGTGCTGTGCATGGCGCGATCTAATGAGGTGGGGAGAGTCTTGACGGCTGGATTGGTATGGGTTGACGACCGTATGTGCTGGGCGTGGGCTGTGCATTTCTATGCCGTGAGTGCGAGTGTACTGATTGCATGGCGTGCCGGTTTTATATCTGCGGTTGAGCGTATGCTTGGACGAGGGGAGTGTTATTGCTTGGGGGACTACAAGGAAAGAAAAGGATGGAGAGTGTATACAGTTAGTACTCGCTAGTGGTAGACGACGAATTCTTCACTGGCTTAATTATGGAATGTTTCGCTCGTGATGCCTACTGCGATATACCCATCGCGACGACAGCCCCGCCGAGGATCTCTGTGGACATGAGCCTAATTTACGGCACGACGGATCCGATGCCACGTTTCCGCAGGAACTTGTGAGATCGACATCCCTATTCTGTGCTTCCTTTTCTCCTTCTGGAATATGTCGTTCGCGATATATATTGCCATCCCCAATATGTATTGCCGTACAAAATGCCGAAGGCGCGCTTGTCATCCCAGATGCGCCGGGTAAATAATATGCATATCTGCCACCAGATCTGCCAAGCGAAATCACTCTATTCGGGATTAGCGCCTACCCCGGGTTATCTACATGAGAACGCGTCGGCCGTTTCGTCGCGCCCTAATCTTAGTAGAATCAGGCCGGCCATACTACCGTTCGTATGATATACAGAGTATGGCGCCGTCGATCTGCCGGCTTTTCGAAGGGTCTGACAATGAGCATCGAAGGGGGTGTGGGGTGAAACAGCGTCACCATTTTGCCTCTTGTGACGAAAAATCACGAGAGGCCAGACAGATGGTGCCGCTGACTTCGCCGATCGCTGCACTCTAACCTGGGAAGCTAACCTCCTCATACACATATCCACACGCGCCCTTCCGTACAACCGTCTAGGAGCTTGCGGGCCCTAAACCGCTAGATTAGGATCTACCTCGTCATGCGCCGGTAGAATGGATGCGGGGTGCATGAAGGTAAACTGCTGTTTTTTTTTTTTTATAATCTCGGTCCTTCTCTGCTGTCTCAGGGACTCGTCATGATATAAGGCGCCGCCATCCCCATCCTCATCGTCTTTTCTCCAAACATCTCATCGTCTTTTCTCCAAACATCTCATCTTCTCTCCTCATCACCAGGCACGACAGCAACAGACGATGCATTCAAAGCAGCTCCTACTCCTCGGGCTCGCCCCGGCCAACGTCTTCGGCGCCATCCTATACGCAACCCACTTCACCGGAACGCTCTCCGTGCTCTCCCTCGACGACAGCTCCCTGACCGTCGTGTCGAGCGAGGAGAACTGCGGCCCCGCCCCCAGCTGGGTCACTTTTGATGCGGCGAACCAGGTCCTCTACTGCGTCGACGAGCTGAACCAAGGAGGCTCGCTCAATGCCTTCAATGCAGATGCAGAAGGTGGCCTGACGGCCATCGCAAGCGCGAAGCTTCTCGGGAACCCGGTGCATAGCGCCCTCTACGGCGGTGACGATGGGATTTCCTTCCAGGCTTTTGCGCACTAGTATGTCCCCCTGGATATCCCACAGCAACCAAACACTTACTCCCAATCAGCTCTGGATCCCTGATATCAACCATTGCTCTCCCCATCACCGATGACTCCGAAGCCCTCCAGTCATTCTCCTACACCATGGACGGTCCCGGCCCCGATCCCAGCCGCCAAGAAGCCCCGCACCCGCACATGGCCGCTGTAGACCCCTCGGGCGGGTTCATCGTTGTCCCTGACCTCGGCGCTGATATCTTGCGCGTCTACTCCGTCGATAAACCCACAGGCTTCCTCACGTCTTGCGCCAATGTCACCGCGACCCCCGGAAGTGGGCCAAGACACGTCGCGTTCTGGAAGGGCGCCGCCGGAACCATGATGTACCTGGCCAATGAACTGAGCAACGACGTGAGCGTGTATTCGGTCGCATACCCGACGGTGGAGGGGGAGTGTCTGGGTCTGGTTTCGATTCAGACCAAAACGCCGTATCCGGCCGATCAGGAGGTGAAGAACGGCCAGAAGATCGGGGAGATTCGCGTGTCGGTAAGTTGAGCTCCTGTCTGACGTGAATTTTGTATTCCACTCCCTCTGTTTTCAGCTGGTTTCTGCGCGCCAACCTTGCACGAGAGCGCCACTTTCGCGATTCATATACGCGTCCATCAGCTAACCCGCACAACAGGGTAACACCGTCACCGTCTCCAACCGTGCCGATGAAACCTTTGGCACCAACAACGACTCCATTGCTGTCTTCCCCCTCGACGCCTCTGGAGCGATCTCCACTCCCGTCATCTCCCCGAGCTTCGGCTCCTACCCTCGCACCATGCAGATCAACGCTGCGGGTGATCTCGTCGCGATTGGCAACCAGAACTCTGGTACGGTGGTGATAGTGAGCAGAGACCCCGCGACTGGTGCTCTAGGTGACGAGGTCGCGAGCGTGAGCGTGGGGCCGGAGGGCTTTGATGGAGTTGGCGGACTAAGCAGCGTCGCATGGGCAGAGTAGGATATAAAAGGGATATAAAAGGCAACATATGTATTTACGAGGTTCTACCTTATAGCTATATATTTACTACTTACTTCTAACTACCTACCTACAAGTGCTAGAGAGCTCTAGTACTAGAGGATAAGTTATATAACTTTTTAAATAAAAATAAAGCCTTAGAGGTCTTTAGGTCTAAGTAAGACTAGCTAAATTTAAAAAGAGATGTCTATTAGCTTTTAAAATATCTAAAGGGTAAAGAAGATAATAAATAGTATTAGAATTTATAATATATTAAAAGTTAAAATTACAAGTTGCTAATTAGGTGAAGCTACCGCTGTCTAGCGTGCTTTCCGGTGAAAGAGTTATAGTAAAGAAGAATTCTGTGGTTGTGGTTGTAGGGTGTTTCTATTTCAAAGTACATAGGGTATCGGGTTTAGTTAGTTACCAATATGTTTTTATTTAGTTATTAAGGTTCAAGATTAATCAAGTCCTGGAAACTTCAAGCATCAGTCTCCGTCCTCGAGGGGCAATGTTAAAGCGGTCCTCCATTTCCATCTCCCATGGCTGCATCTCCGACCCCAACGTGAATTTAATATCTGATCTCATGATTGCATTGATAGCGAGATAGAGCTCATCCCAGGCTAGGTTCTGGCCAATACAGCCTCTTCGACCAATACTAAAAGGCGTAAGGGAAGTTTCCATTGCGTCGTCGCTCTTGAGCCACCGCTCCGGGCTAAATCGATCAGGATCCGGGAACACGTCCGGATTGCGATGATGAACGAAGTTCTGCATACCTACAACCGTGCCTTCGGGTATCCGGCAAGATCCCACCTGGAGGGGCTCTAAGAGTATCCGGGGCAATGTGGACATGATAGTAGGGTAGACTCGAAATGTCTCTTTGATAACGGCGTTGATGTAGGCGGAATTCCGAAGTTCAACAATGTTGTCTGACAGGTTCCGTACTTCTTCGCGTAGACATTGCTGGATATTGGCATTCTCGGGAGATGAGAGCGCGTAGAGCATGTAAGTCAGTGTCGTTGAAGTCGTCCCGCTACCTGCAAACATTATGCCCATTGCCTCCTCCACGAGCTCCTCATTCCCAAGCTTCCGCCCTAGGAAAGTGTCCACACCCTTAATCAGAGGTGTGAGAAGGTATTTATCGTCTTTGGCAGAAATTTTTAAGAAATCATCCACCATTTGTCTCGACTGAGTTTGCCACCTGTCCCTCTTACGATAACAATCGCCGACAAAACCTGGAAGCCTCGAACCAAGACCTGTAGAGGTCAGGAACGGCAATGCATTGTCGAAGATCAGAGTCAGCGCGCTGCCATCCATTGCATTCATCGTGCTTAACGCTTCTCCATCCAAGATGTCTAGGTTGAAGTCTTTGGCAAAAGCGGCTTTGCAGACGACTTCAAAGCTAAATAGTCCACATAGCTCAAAGGCATTTACGGTACCTAACGGCGTGGTTGAAGCCCCGACGATAAGGCGCTTAACCAGAGCGTCGGCCTTTTCCCTTATCAGTGGTTCGAGACGGGTGACAGATTGTAGCGAGTATGGGCTTGCACACAGTCGCCGTCGAGCGGAATGTTGTGAAACGTTCCTGCTCAGTCCGATCGTTAGTTAACAAAGTAATACTGCTGCGATGAAGGGATTCCCTCGTACGTCATCTGAAAAATATTGTCCTTATTCACGAACGTCGCCGCACCATAAAACCGTGGTTCTTTAATGCTCGCCTTCGGATTCCCATATATTGGCCGATAGCACCGCCAATCTGCAATCGAGACCTCGCTGGGGCTAATACGAACGACGAGGCCATATTCTTTGTGTAGTTCAGCGAGAGCCTTAATGAATTTAGTTAGCTATCAAGATTCGTCAAGATATTGTGGACGTACGTGAGCTCGTCTACCCTTGAACGCTTGAAGTGCAATACCAAAGCCTGTGAATCTGGTCCAGAAAGGGCCCGGAACGTGTCTTAAAGAACCAAGGAACGCTCTTCGTAAAATCTGAGTTAAGTATTTCATTAATAACAAGTTCCTATCCACGACGAGCTTGCATGGGAAACTAGCGCCACTTACAGTAAAACATAGGTATCCTAGAACTGTGATTATGACTACGGCAATTAAGCCACTCGACATGCTTTCCAGCTCGAAACTAGACAACTTGTGCCCGAGTTCTAGCAGCTTCATTGTGAAAAGCCGCTATAGGTGAAATTATATGAATTACGTCTATAACTAATGTAAGAAGCCCAGCTGGAGATGGTTTGAAAAAGGGAAAGAAGAAGAAAGAGTAACTTAGATTATTGTTTAACGGGGAGGATCCAGATAATATCGCTGCCAAGCCTCGGAATGTGGAGAAATCCGGGGGGGACTAAGATACTACAGGGGCCGGGTGGGGTTTGATGGGGCCGGGTGGGGGTTGGTGGGACCGAAGTAGAATGTAGTATGTAGACGCAGAATTTACAGTGTATGGCCGCCTGCTCGGATGAGAAATACGAACCAATAGGGGGGTCTGTTAGCCTAGTGAATACGCTAATCTACTAGATCTGCCGCCCGAACTCGCCGAATACTCTCAGATCACAAGTATTCGGGCAAACCCCGAATACTATTCGAGTACTATTTGGGAAGCTCTGATAGTGCATATATACACCTCTTTCCCTTCCTCAACGGAATATTAGCAGATAATTCAAAATGAAATAAAACGAAACAAAACTAAAAACGCTTAAAACAAAGCTCATATATCCCACCAAACACCTCCCAATTCCAATATAAAACACCTTCTAGCGCCCCATTTGACCACAGCAAACTCCCCAGCCGAATCCTCACATCTCCTGCCTCCCAGTAACGCTTTCCCTCCCATCCGTTCTCCACCACCCCTGCCCCCTCCCCCCGACCACATTCCCCCCATCCAATTCTCCCGGTCCCACCGCCTGGCCGTGCAACTCTCCATACTGCGCCGCAGGGGTCGACCCATACGGTGGTGGTGGAGACGCTACTCTCGCACTGAGAGGGCTAACAGGCACCGCGCTGGCTGGGATGGAACTCTGCGTATTCGCCGACTCGTGCGGAGCCGGTGTGCTGGACGTCTCAGTACCGCCTGCGGGCTGCGGAGCGAAGTAAAGCTGTCCGGTGCTGACATACATCGGTTTTGCCGAGTGCGGGGTGATAGTTGGGAACTCCTCCATTCTTGACGGGACGTTCATCCTACTCCGCTTCCGTCTCCGCTTGATGCAGTAGAATGAGATGATGAGGGCGAGAACTACGCCTGCTGCGGCGATGCCGCCGATGGCGGAGGTGCTGAGGCCGTCGTCGGAGTTGGAGGAGGATTTGTTTTCGGCGCCGGTGTGGCAGGAGGACTCGATGCAGCTTGTGCTGCTGGAGGTGGAGATAGAAGGGGTGTAGCTTGTTATTGTGCCTGAAGTCGGGGGGTTCGTTGCGCTGACGACTGGGGCGGAGGTTCGTGAGAGGCCTACGCCTACTTGTTGTGACTGCGGAAAGTTAGTGGTAGATCTGGGGTTTGGTGGAGGACAGAGGGATGAAGTACAGCTGTGAGGATCTCGGAGGCGGGGACGTTCTGGTCGGCTGGGAGGCAGAGGCCGCCGTCGCCAGTGTAGGGGACTATGGCGACGAGGCCGGCGAGGCAGCAGAAGAAACGTGGAGCCCAGGGCCAGGGGTACATTTCCATTGACTGGTCGGCGCAAGCGGGTAGGGTGAGGAGTTTGTTAATGCAGTCCGCGCCTGGAAGTAGGTTAGGAAGAGTCACTGATGAGTACCCAGGGAGACGGACCAGTTGGACAGCAGTATCCTCCGTATCCTGTCTTGAAGCAGGTCTCACCGGTGGGACAGCAACTGTTATTGCTGGTTCCACATGACTCCGACCAGGCGCCGCTGCAGGTGTCGGAGGTAGACCAAGCCCAGCCCCCAATGTATTCAGCGCGGGGGTTGATGGACTGATCGACGCGACGGAGGATGCGCACAGGCGGCAGGTGAGTGGAGTGAGCGGTGGTGAGGATTGAAAGGAGGGTGATGACGGAGGAACGCATGCTCTGGTGCGGCGCGACGTGCGCCTGGGTGTGTATGTGCTCTGGTAGGTTGGATGGAGGCAGGGGACAACGGTTGGAAGTGTAGGTGCAAGTGCAAGTGTAGGTGCAGGCGAAGACGAAGGCGCAGATCAAGATGAAATGGAAGAACGAGAACAGAAAAAAGGGATTCCAAAGAGACGACAAACTTTCCATGGGATGGTAGGGACGGGGTAGACTTTGTTCGGTGTGCACAACGACCCAGCAAGAACGGCAGGACGACCAGGGCGCATCATGGTGGCGGCTGAGACAGACAAGGTTGAAAGGAGATATCGCATCGGATAGAGTTAACTTGGCAGGGTGAGAAGCAGAACAGACTCAGACTCAGACTCAGGCACGTGTATGATGCGGAGGTATGCTGTAGGTAGGGTGTCGTATGCTCTTAAGGCCGTAAGTAGTCTCCTAATCTCCTTGTGGCACGGCTACTCGTGTATAATCGCCCGATCGGGAAAGTTTGGCTCTGTCTATATGGTGGAGGCTGAGCCCATCGACTATCGGCTATCGACTATCGAATTTTGGAAGGGGGCCAGGTTTTATGCATGTTCTTGTACCTGTACCTGTGATGTTGAGTGGGTGGCAGTTTTATAATAGATTTATAGTTGATGCATGTACTAGTACTTTGTCCCCTACTAGGGTCATCTTTGTCTGTCACCCTTGCTTGATCGCCCGTCCCCCCACAGCCCGAACTCCGAGAACCACCACGCACGGCCGCTGAAAGACTACCACAAGAGTGGAATGTAGAGGCGCAGGCGCCTTCCGGCCTCCGTGTTAGACGCAACTTCTAATTAGCAGTGTATTATGCATCTGAGATGCACCTTGGTGCTGCTGGTGCCGAGCAAAGTTTGTGGTATTTTTACATCAAGCTCGATGCATCCGCCTCGACAACAAAGTCTAGACAAAGCTAACGGCAATAACCAGGTTCAAATAGTTATAAAGAGTAGAAAGAGATATACATACAAGTGAGCCACGTACCACTTTATTAATTTATAGCAGCGCGCTCGATTATTTCCTGCCTGGACTTCTTCATACGCCCCAAGATAACCTCGTCGCTCATCTCAATCAGCTTACTGATATCCACCGGCTGCCTAACCAAAGTCTTCGCCGTGATAAACTCCGCACCCGTCACAATCTCCTCGGGGTTCTGCACGGCCCTCTTTACAAACTTTGCCCAAGTATCGAAACTCATCGCACCCGCCGGGTTCCCCTCCAGCAGCAGCGAAAAGCAATGCGGCATCGCCTCATACTGCTCCCATACGACTGTGACCCCCTGGGCCGCCGCCTTCTGCACAAACGCCTTGCCCTCGTCTGCGAGCATCTCCTCGCCGCTAACGACGAATATGGGCGGTGCGCCTGCCCAGGACTCTGCGGAGAGAGGCGACACGAGCGGGTGGCATAGCATGCTCCCCTCGCAATAGAGGTAGGCACGGGGTGGGTTGGCCGGCCAGATGGCACAGGGGACTGACTTGCCGAGGGCGATTGAGGGTGGGGGGAGGTAGTCGTATATTGCGTTTGTTTCCGTCGATGGCATAGAGCGAGTGAGGTCAAGAGAGGGGGAACTCAACGCGAGACCGGCAGGTAGGGGTATTTCGACCTCTTTGCCGTGGAAATGGACGGTGGGGGTTGTTCCGGTAGGCGCAGAGCGGTGGATTTGGAGGAGGGTTTGCAGGAGGACAAGGGAGATATTTGCGCCTGCAGAGTCACCGGTGAAAATTATTTGGGAAGCGGGAACCGGTTTGTGAATCGCACCGGCTGGTGGGTAGAGAAGGGATAGATAGGAGATGAAGGCGTCAAGCAGTGCCGCTGGGAAGGGGTTCTGTGGCGCTAGGCGGTAGCGCACAGAGAACACACGGCCTCCCGTGATCTTGCTGTATTTCGATACTGCTGATCTTTGCGTGCAGGGGTCCATCAGGTAGAGTGCACCGCCGTGAAAGTAGAGCAAAGTTACGTCGGTGGTGACCTCCTTCATCATATTCTCGTACTTCTCCGCCTCTGAAATCGATAGCTCGGGTGCGTTATCTGCGATGTCTGCCCGATAACCTGTCCATTCTGCCTCGACTGGCACAAGAGTTGGCCTCGAGTACGACTCATCTCCCTGCTTGAGCGCGTCGATTGTGTTGACCAGCAGATCTAGCAGCGCATCTTCGGATGGGGCTGGCATTGTGACTTTGCTGACCCACATCTTGCCTTTGACTCCGGGATCTCGCAACGTATCCTCTTGTTGCTTTGATATCGAGGACGGAGGGGAGTTGCCCAGCATCTCACGAACGATGTTGACGACTAGGGCGGTGCGGAGGTCCCATTTTGAGGCAGTTGGGGACAGTGAGAAGGCGTGCAACAGGGCGGTTTTCAGGATAAAGGGGGTCTTCAAGACGAGGAACTTCAGAATGGCTAGTGGCGAGTTCATCGCGAGCCCGATGGTTCTGGTAAACAACGGCCAAATATTGGTGTTGGTGGTGGATGCTGAGGGAGTTAGGAGGTTCTGTGTCGACGAAATGAAGGAAACGGGGGGACGTTGAGTCGTCATGCCAAGGTGCTCGGAGGAAGTTTAAGCCGCCAAGAAGTAAGAAAGTCAAAATTAAGTCAAGATCAAGATCTTGATAGATAATAATTAAATATAATTAATTAAACAGCCTAAAACAATATATATTTGTATTTTATATAATAGATAATAGTTTCTCTCATCCAAAATAAGAGGTGAGGGTGCAGTTTGTTAATATGTTTTCGGTGTTGATATGGCAGGCCATGCTGGCAGATACCGATACCAGGTTGCATCCGGCGTGGGCGGTCGTTGGTGGTTGTCGTCGTCAAGGCGGGTAATCTTAGCGGGCAAACGGACGACAGACAGGGCAGGCACGGGCCTTCCGCCACAACCCTGGAGCCCTGGACTGGCCCCCGTCCCTGAATCGTCACGTCACTCCACCATCTGCCATCAACTTCAACCAAATCAACGAACGTCGTCTCCTCTTTCCCCGCCAAGTTTCTCTTGTCCTTTTGGCGTTTTATCGTTTTATCGTTTAAGAAAGAAGCAACTCGAGTATCCTTCGCTGCGGACTACTACACGCATATAAATGCATAAATTCCGTATTAATATCCATTATACAGAGTGAACTAGGACTAGACGCACGCGATAAGGCCTCAAGGATGGAACTACGTCTAACGTCTAATAACACCCTAAGGGGCCGCGGGCCGTCTCGAAAGTTTGCCGTCGCTTGGGGTATTGATATTAAATATTAACTGGCAGTATCTTCCAATATCCACCACTTTCCCTTCCCTTCCTTTCCTTTATAGTCGTCGAGTCTTCAATCGTCGTCGTGTTACTTCCTTCCTTCCTCCCTTCCCTCCCAATGTAAGCGAGACTTCCACCTTCCACCTTCCACCTTCCAAATTCCAAATTCCACGTCAATCTGACCGTCAATCCAGGTCAATCCAGGTCAATCTCACTGTCAATCTCACTGTCAATCTGACTATCAACTTAACTCTCAGCCTGGCTCAGATTTTAGTTTCAGCTTACTCGCTTTACCTTACTTTACGCTTATCTACTTTGCCCTGTACCGCACTCATACAAACACAACCAATTCTTTTTATTTCTTCTTCTTCCCTCTCTCTTTTCTAATTTTCAAGTCTACTTCCCACGTCAACTCCACTTCAAAGCCAACTGGGCATCATTTGCGTGCGCATAACTATGGCTCCTGAAAAGAGCCTGGGCCCTTTGGGACAGGTAACTCCAGCATATACTCTGGTCACCCTGGGCTTTTCCATCGAGGGCGAATCCCAAAAAGCTGCCGCAATTTCCACCCTTGAGAAGGCAGCCGCGGAAATTATTCAAGCCTATCCATGGCTTGCTGGTCAAGTCGTCGTTGAAGGCTTTGGGGACGGCAGTTCGGGCACCTACAAGGTTGTCGGGTATGAGCCGCATGAAACAACGTCTAGGTTCGTGCATGTCAAGGACTGTACCGACAGCTGCCCAGCCTACACTGAGCTCGTTCAAGCTCGGGCTCCTTCGTCAATGCTAGATGGAAACATCCTCTCCCCGGCATATGGTTTTGCTAACAGCTATCCCCGCCATGTGGTTAAGCCCGTTTGCATAATGCAGGCAAACATCGTCAAAGGCGGCCTGCTACTGACCATCTGTACGTTTCACGGTGTGATGGATGCAAATGGCAACGACCAATTCATTCGCCAGTTCGCCAGCCTTTGCCGTGGCGAGAAGCTAGTAGAGGAGTACATCCGTTGGGGCAATGCGGATGCAGATACTATTATCCCACCGCTCAAACCTGGCGAGGAACCTCTTCCTATGGAATGGATCCGGTATCCCTCTCAATTAGGCGCAGAAGAACCAACGTGGCCCCCTGCGCCATCAACGGGAACTTGGAGGACATTCCGTCTTCCTCGTGCTAGCATCTCAGAACTGAAAGCCGAAGCAATGCAACTGTGTTCCCCGGAGTCTGATCTCAAATACGTATCAAGCAATGACGCTATTTCGACATTTATCTGGCTTCGAATTGCGGCTGCTCGCTCAGCACACCTTCCTAAAGATAGCAAAACAATGGTGCTGCGTGCTGTGAATGGACGACGGAAGCTTGATACTCCAATCCATGAAGGGTACATGGGCCACGCCGTTATATGCAGTCTCGTCCAAGTTTCCCTTGACGAGGCCCTAAACGAGAGTCTCTCCGCGATCGCAATCAAGCTCCGTCGGGGCTTGAGTCAAATCGACGACCACGCCATGCGCTCATTCTTTCATCTTCTACAGACTGAAAAGGACAAGACTACGATCAACTATGGCGCCAGCATGAACCCAGGGACGGATATCATGCTTACGAGCTGGGTCTCTCAGAAACTGTACGACACCGACTTTGGCGGCGCGCTGGGGAAGCCCGATTTCGTGAGAAGGCCGAAGCTGCCAGACGCGCCCTCCCTTGTCTACATGATGCCACTTACCAGAGAAGGCAACGTTGATCTGATTATTTCATTATCTGATCAAGATTATGAGGCCTTGCGAACTGATGCCAAATGGGAGGCATTTGTCGAGTACCTGGGGTGAAGCCAACACCCTGGCAACTTCTTGCTATATGGCGGATTTCTGATACCGCTTCCTACGTTTACATCCGAAAGTCCGGTATAACCTCAGCAAGCCCATTTCAGCAAGTATTGAGATGGTCGGTAGAGTCTGGTCTCAATATAACTCGTCGGGGCCTTCTGCTGCTTTTTCCGACCAGATAGACACCACAATATCTGCATCTAGAACGGCGCAACAATTTAAAACCAAACCAAAATTCAATCTTCGAGATGATCCTTCAGTCAAGTGAATAATTTGGCGGCCCTCAAGTGATTGTGGACTAATATCCCTTTGTCATTCCGATCTATTCCTCAGCCACCTCAGCCACACCGCATTGGCGCTTACTAGTATCACAATAGACCCAAGGCTATGGTTGCGATATTTCCTTTATCGCATCTCCCACATCCTATTTCTTTAGCCCAACCTTCCTTTCCTTCTGTATTCCCCTTCTATTTATCTGTATATATTTCTCAGCATGGGATCTTCAGACGCACAGCTTCATGGCAAATTTTCCCTCTTCGTCATCGATGCGGGGGTTGACGACGCCGACGCTTGGCAGAGGCCCTACCTCACAACGCCATTATTCAGGAAATTCGTAAACAGATCATTCCCACTGATTGACATCCGCCCAGATATCTCAGCTCCGGGATATAACCCGGCCGATCTACTAAAGACCCATGGGTTCGGGGTTCTCAGCCACAAGTCCGCGCTGTTCGACCCTTCCCACGCCCACCAAAACATAGACAGCGAGGAACTCCTCCATGAAATATACTACCCCGAGATCTGCGAGCTCCTCACCAAAACCACCGGCGCAAAACATATATTCATAACGCACAGCTTCGTCCGCAAGAGCCGGCCCCGCGGAATCACCGCCTTTAACCCGCCCAATACCGGCCGCCGCGCCGGATCAAACAATCAGGCCGGCGCAGATTTCCGTGGCACCGTCAACATCAAGGAAAACACCACCAACCTGCCAAAGCATATCCCCGCTGATGCCGGCGTCGGCCCTGCCCGCCTTCCTCACCTTGATTACACCCCGCTTAGCGCGCGTCAGTGCATCCGTTCGTGGCGGCGGGACATTGAGCAACAGGCGCGCGATAGCGGGGTAATCGGTGCGGAAGACGGTATCTGCGCGGACTTACCATTCCCAGCTGCCAGCGCCGAGGCCAATGCCGTGATTGCGGAGCAGTATAACCGCGATGGACTAGGGCCGCGATATGCTGCGTACAGCGTTTGGCGGCCCCTCGGAACTGTGCAGCGGGATCCGTTGTGTATTGGGCCGCGACGAAAGGATACGGGGGAGCTGGTTGAGTATCCGTATGACCTCCGGGTTTCGGGGAATGCGGAGTTGGGAGGGGATTTTTTGCGAGAGGTGGCACTTCTGGGTGTCCAGCGGGAGGAGGCCGGGGTGAACGGTGCTGTTGATGCGGGGGCTCTGAAGTGGCATTATGTGTCAAAGCAGACGAGGGAGGAGGTTCTTGTTATCAAGTTTTTTGATAGTGCGGCGTTAGGTCGTGATGGGGAAGAGGCGGAGGCGCCGTGGCACGGGAGTCCTGACATTGGAGATGTGTGTGGGGAGGAAGGGAGGGAGAGTATTGAGGTGAGGGTTATTGCGTTTTGGTGAGACGAGGTGATGCGGATGGCGTTTTGTTTACCTGGGATTATAGAAGTCTTGAAAGCATATAATCAAGATATCAATACTAGAATTCTCTTTTAATTGTAATTTTGCAAATGTGCCGTGTTCGACATTTAAATATTGCATGGCTTTTGAGGATTATTATTCGTAAAGTTGACCCCTTTTTCTAGATAACCTAAAGATCAACCCCCATCGCGACCAACGGGCAACTGGCATATGAAAGCACAAAAAGGAAAACAATATAGAAAATTGACAAAGGAACCAGGTTTCGTGTCGGCGTCAGGGGCTACCTGAACCGTTACGAAACCCGTAACCAAACTCCCGTATCGGCGGACTTGTGAGGGGAACGGGTGGCCAGCCGGTACGTCCTCACAATGACGGGGTGATTTCCATATTATCAAGCTGCGCAAGTGAACGAGCTACCACCCAGCCACGCAACCAGGCTTAGGAATAAGAGAGCATAAGTTGGTTTATTGAGTTTGGGTTCGGTAGATGGGTGAGGTGGGCCAGGTGACAGGTAAATAAAGAGGGCTGGCTCTTGGGCATTATGTCAACAAAAGGAGCTCTGAGGCACCACACAACAGCCGACGTAGGTAAACAAATAATCAGACATATATTGTTCAGAGGCATAACTTGCCAGGTAACATATACAAGAACCACACTTATACTATGTTCAAACACCCATCTACCCCGTCTCAGCTGAACAGTCCATCGACAATCTACTGGGTAAGAGTGATGTTCACTGCATTCTCGCCCAAAATGCGAGGGAATGACTGCAAACACAATTAGTAACCATTCGCCACAAACTCGGACAGCTATCGGTGAAGGACTTACCTCGAACGTCAGTGTCACCGCTTGTCCAGCTGCCTGAATCGCCGTCAAGCCAGCAGCATAGATGATTATGTTCTCGTCATCCCAGCCCCAGCTGCCAAACGTCCAGTACCCCTGCTGCAGCGCGGGTAGGTACTCGGTCCACTCGTCAGAGAGGTAGGTTCCATCAGCCTTGCGAGCCTTGACGGCTGCGACACGGTGGAGCCCGTTCCAGGTGACCGGGATGTTCAGGTCGGTGGAGGGGTCAACTGCGAAAGAGTCTGTCGCCACGGTTGGGGTATCCCACAGCACGATGGTGACCGAGAGGCTGGCGCCGGCGCTGAAGGCGACGGTAAGGGTTTCCTTGGTCCCGGCGGCATCGGTGGCGGTGTATAGGGTGCCGAGATACTCGGCGGTGAAGGTCACAACGCCGTCGGCGACGGTGTAATCGGTCGCTGCGAGGGCAGTCCCTGCAGCGTTGGTGATCGACGTGATGGTGTTACCGTTCAAGGCATAGCTGACTGTCTGTGCAGCGACAGCGTCGCCGACCTTGTGGAACACATATGCGCTCGATTCCTGTTCCGTGGCAGTGATATCGACGGTGCTGTCCGCGAGGGAGTTGCTAATTCCCGCGACGGCAGCGACCACCAACTCTGGCTCGGAGGGGTCAACCCATTTGCCGGTGGGGCGGTTGAAGTGGGCACCGTTATCCCAGAGGATGGTGGAGAAGTCGTTCGCGTTCGCCGTGCGGATGATGAAATCAAAGTACTTCCAGTGGGCGGCGGCCTCGACGTTGCCGCTTGCCTCCCACTCGCCAATGAAGATGGGGACATCAGTAAAGTTACCGCGGAGGTTGGCGAAGTCGGCCTCAACGATGGCTTTGTCTTCGTCGGAGCCCCAGATGGTCTTGCCCCAGGCGCCGAAGATGAAGTCATAGGGCGAGTAGTAGTGGAACTGGAGTGCCCATGGCTGGTCTGGGTAGGTCGTACCTCTCTCGAAGAACTGGCTCGTCTTAGCGCTGTCCTGTCCAAGCCCACCAAGCGAGACGACTCTCTGCGGGTTGTAGCCACCCGCCTTGTTGATCTCATCCAAGAACATGTCCTGCAGCTTGTTCAACTCGTCACCGTGCTCCTGGGTGTCGCCCGGGAACTCGTTGATCGGTTCGAGGATCAGCTTGGAAGACTTGCACTTGAAGCGATCGCCGATCTGGGCCCAGAGTGCCGCGAACTTCTCCTCAATCATCGCGAGGTCAGCACCGGCCTGGGTGACGTCGGCCCACTCCCAGGAGTCGTGGTGGACATTGAGGACGACCCATAAGTCGCGTGCGATGGCCCAGTCGACGACTTCTTCGACACGGTCCATCCAGGCGGTGTCAATAGTCCACGAAGGCGACTCGGTGGTGATGTGATCAGCCCATGTTACTAACAAGCCATTAGCACCACTAAAAAGACCACACTATGCGCATGGGTAACAGAGTAGAAAATCACACACCTGGAATCCGAATACTCTTGAAGCCGGAAGCTTTGATATCATCAAAAGTTGCCTCCTGCGCCGAGTTGCCCCACGACGTCTCATCCGGAATGGCATCGAGAGTGTTCCCCAAATTCCAACCCGGGTTAAGATCCTTGACCGCAGAAGCCGCAGTCACTGTCTCAAAAGAAGCTTCGCATGCAGCATCGGTTATAGTTTCGGCATTGCAAAGCGCGAGTCCCGCGAGACCGCAAAGGACAGCCGTTCCACGCATTTTGAGAGGCGGAAGTTAAGGATATTAGAGACAACGATCAAGATGCGCACACACAACAAAACGGCTTCTCGCCGAGGGGAACACATGTTTATACACGATTAATCCATCTCACCACCGCGCAATGACGCCACTAATCAACACGACACAGAGCTAAGTTCGCGCCGCTTGCCGGCACCTCAATTAATATCGAGGTTTCTCCGTCCACACAACTTAAGATGGGATAGAGTATGCATATTAAAGTGGGAGTATATTACTCCGGCCGGGGCTTCCAGTTGATCGTTCCAAGGCGCTAGAAACAATGTTTTGGTTGATTTGGCGGGGAAGACAGGGTACCTTAATCTAAAAAGACCATCGTTGAGTGGAGACGCGGAGGCATTGAGTGCCGGAGCTCAAGCTCAAGTGGCGGGGGCTCACAGGGGTTGATGGCGGACAGGGCCGCCGGCACCGCATAGGCTAAACTTGTATATCTGCGACGCATCGGAAGCGGGACGCGCACGTTAATAAGCTTTTGGCGCAAGTGTCTGGTACGGCAGTTCTGACCGATGTATAATTGTTGGCCTCAATAGTTTGCTGGGTTCGGAAGACGCAATTGATGTCAACGGGGTCGATCGATGTCAGTGGGGGTCGATCTTCGTTCTATTACTTTCGACAACATGCTCGCCAATTGTGGCTAAAGGGATCAGCACATTATCTATTCTCAGTCTTCCTGATGACCGCCACTATTGGTATACATTGGTACAAAAACCACAGATCTTCCCTTCTGCCTCCTAATCCCAAAAACCTAAAAGTGAACCCATGCTTCCATACCCCAGTTAAGTTCAAGCAAGCCCGCAAAATACCATAGTCTATCAAAACAAGTACCATCTTCCTATTCCTCTCCCCGTTCTTCCCTACCCGCATCCTGCGCCTCGGTGTGCCAGCCATTAACTGACGGCTGCGGCATCCTCTCAACTGGCCCAGGAGCGTCGCTGAGGTCGCTCTCGTCGTCTGCACTATCGTGCACGCTACCAGGCGGGCTGCTATGTGCGTCTTCGTCACCATTGTCCTTGCTCCCTTCCTCGCCCTCACCGTCAGCCCCATCCTGGTCGTCATCGCCGTGTTCTTCTTGTTGCCCCTGAGCACTCCCCTCATCCTTCTCGACCGATTTAGACGGCTTATCCCTACTCCTCCTCCTCAGTAGGTTCTGTAGATCCGATGGCCCGCGCGACTCAGCCTTGCTAGCCGGTTTCTCCTTCTCCCTCTCCTTTTCCTTTTCCTTTTCTTTCTCCTTCCCCTCATGTCCCCGATTGGCGAGTACCTCCGCCCTCCTCAGAATCTCCCTGCGCCCAGGGGGTTTCGGTTTCGGTTTCGGCGCAGACTCAATGACGCCCTGCATCGGCGTAACAGAGCTGTCGGTATTGTTTATCAGGTTATTCATGCTCATCGGATCTTGCCGCTGTGGTGCTTCAACGACAGGTGGTCGTGCTGCAACAGCTGCAGCTTCGCGGGCTCGTCGTTCCTTGGTTAGGTGGCGGCCGACTTCCCAAATTAGCGAAGAGTATATGTCGACGATGAGATCATCAATGGGCATTGCCTTCATGAGGTTGCTATTCAACTTTTTAAGCTCTAGCGACTCCCTTAAGTGGTCAAAGGCAGCATGCGGCGTTTGAAGGCTGTCGACCCAGAGCTCTAAGTCCGTCGCCATCTCCTCAAAGTCCTCGGGTGGTAGGGACCGGACTAGTTCATCCTGGTTGAGATCGATTTTGCCAGCTCGGCGGATGAGCTTGCAGTATGCCAGACAGCATGCCGTCCAGACTTCATTAAAGTGGTAGTATTCCATCTGTTTCTTTCTCACTCGCTTCGTCAACATCTCCATGCTGGCCCTGTCGTCGAGCTGCGCCAGCAAGTGCACCATCCACATAACGTATTTGGACATATACACGCAGTGGCGGCCCGGCCGCTCGTTTTCCGGCTTCCAGACGTTGACCACCATCGTCTTGGTGAAGATTGTCATGCTTAGTTCAGCACGGGTCGCTAATATGACGGCATTGTCCTGTTCCTTGTTGTCGTAGATGAGGTGCGCAGAGCGGGCAATAAAGCGATGCTGCCAGTTTGATCGATCAAGGTTGCGTAGATGGCGGACGCATTCGGCAATATAGGCTTCCCACGAAGCATCGTCAGTAATAACCACCTGCTCGCCTTTCTTGATCGGATAGTGCTGCCGCTGAAGGATATTGGCAGCTTCCTGTGGGTCTATAAGGCGAAATTGGACGAGCTTGTGCATCACAGATACGATCTTATAGTGCGGCTCAAGCGTTGGGTCAGAACGGCTGTCGCGAGGCTTGGGGACCGTCTCGATAGCTCTTTCAAGTACTTGAACAAGAGCTGCAACGGTAGGCCTTCCTGCCCTAGCCCTTGCATCCGGTTCATCTTCGACGCGGGTGAACATTTTCCAATAGCATTTGCCGAGCATATAATGGCTCCTAAACCTGTATTAGTATCTCTAGTAGGTTTGGACATGCGATAAACTTACATCCAGTTATTAGGTTTCTGAGCAATAGCACGCTTGAATAGTTCGGCCGCAAAGCGCCAGGCCTTGTAGCGAGTCAACTCCTCGTGGACATTTTTCTTGTACATCCCCGATCGGCCACTCATGTGGCGTTCGAAGTCATCCATATAAAATGCCTCCATGCGGAACGGATCTCGCGACGACGAGTATATCCGAAGGCCAAAGTCGTGGAATACAGCTGACATCTTTTCCGCCGTTTCGAACGACGGATTGGCTGTGCGCATCGCTGTTGAAACTGCCATTGTGTAACAGTGTATGGCTGAACGTTGTTCGGAAATCAATGGCGCTTGGTCATTATTAAGTTTGTCCGTCGACCACATCACATCTTCCTCTAGCTCCGAATCGAAGCATTGGGCTAGACGATACCAGGTCTCCCAGTGCTCGGCCGTAAATTGAAGCTGTAGGCGGAAGAAGCTTGCTGCCACCCTTAAATCATCGGTAGCGCCAGCATGAGTACGTTTCTGCGAACGGAACTTGGACAGAGATATCATTCCCAGCAGGAAGTACCAGCCCTTCTCGGCCAGTCCTGATTCCGTAGTATGAACTGGAAGAGTATCTATATACTCCATTCCCTTCAGGGCCTTATTCAGCCGTAAGGGGCTTACAGATAGCTTCAAATACTCCGTTATGTTACGCAAGTTATGGCTGGTTTGTGCGTTTGTCTTGGCGGCCCCGAGGACTTGCTGCATAGACTCGATGGTGCTTCGTAACTCATCGCGTAGAAGATCTTTCATGCTCCTCCTGTTGGCGAGTAGGACCACATGCTCAACCAAGGACATGGCAGTCCGCCTGTCCAGCTTTTCGCGATCACAGCCGTGGTCCATAATCTCGAAAACGCCAATCTTTTCCCCAAGCCGTAGTCCATAAAGGTCCCATAACACCTGGCCCAGGTAGTCTTCCCACTTATCTACATACTTCATGCGGATCAACTCGACCTTCATCATTTTGAGGAAAATCTTGTTTGAGCGCTCGCAGCGGACTCGAAGACCCAAGGTGTAATGCACTGTCGCCAAGTATTCAGATAGATCATTGTCTGGTGCCGTGAATCGGTCCTTATTTTGTGCAACTCCCTCTCTCACCAACGTGTAGAGCAGCGCCCAACTTCGGATTGCCATTTCCGATAATCGCAGTAAGAAAGCTTTCAGTAAGGTCTGATTAGGTTTTCCCTTTTCTTTCGACACGACCGTAGTATTATCGGGCACAAGTCCGGCGGTGACTTGGTCTTCCATCAAAGTGCCAGTGTGCAAAATGCGGCACAGGTTCGCAATAGCGGTTGTTGAGGCTGCCAGGTGCGACTCATCCACAATATCAAAAGCTGTCTGGTCGTTGAGCGCCAGCGTCAACGCCTTAACTAACAACTCGTCTATAGTTTTGATATAACCCAGTAGCTCAGCGTGTCGAGCTTCTTGAGGAATTTGGCTGAATGTTGGAGATTGAAGGTACTCGACAATGATTTCGATGCATTTGAGGTGGCAAGAAAAGACCCTCGTGGGGTATTCTATCTCTTGGTAGGCTTCTCTCAACCGCTGCCATAAATACAGTCTGAGCGAGGGTGTGCCATTCTCGAGGAATTTACGCATATCTCGCGTGGCTGGCGACATAACAACGTTAGGCGCAGGTTCCTTTTCGGCATCACCTTCCTCGCCATGACTAACTCTGCTTGGGTCATCGATCACAGGCTCGAGCGTCTCAATGATTGCTGTGGGGTCGGAACTGTCTTTGAAGAGGTTGAGGAAAAAATCCATAGTTGTAAGTCTTGAGATTTCCCGATCAGCCGCTGCTGCAGATACCTCTGGCATTGCGACATTGTTGTATAGTTCGATTTTTGGAGCTTCGGAATTTTGTAGTAGACTCTGTAGATCAGTCCAACAGAGAACCATGTGCTCCCGGCTAACATGCTCCGTGGCATTAGCCAGTAAAACCGAAGCCCAAAGGTATCTCATCACGATTTCACTGTCAGGGTCGTTTGGATGGCCCTGCATTATGTCTGAACTGAGCATCGCCCATTTATCAAGCCTTCCCTTAGCTGTCAGGTAGGCGCTATCGTTGGATTTCTGGGGTTTGCCAATGTTGATATACTGGTCTAGATGAAGCTCCAACATCATTTGCGCGAACTCCTTGAGCTTTTCCCAGTCCGCAAGCTCCGCATTTTTATGTTGATGGTCCTGGTACTCTGTATGCAACTGCGAATATAACACTGAATCCATGACATCCATAAGCTTTATATTTTCGTCCTTTAGGGTATTTGGCCATAACGTCGTCTTGTAACTGGAGCAAACTGCTTTAAAGTACCGGTACGCTACCTCCTGGATAGTGAGCGAAGTACCATTTACCGACTTGACAAAGGTTGAGATCCCAGTGGCACCCGTAAGCTCAGCTTGAGTTTGTGATTTTAATGATTCGGTCTTTGAATGTTCAAGAAACGCGGTGAGGCCATTCTTATGAAGGCCAGCAGCGGTCCCCATGATGTCCAAGCCATTCCCCGACTGAAATTTTGCAGCAAGAGCAGAGTCCCATTTGTGAATAAGATCTCGCAAGTCACGCATTGACATATTCTCCACGGAGCTTTCAACCACCTGTGGCCTATCGGGATCCACAAGAGCCTGGATATCGGACGATTTGCCAAGTTCCTTGACATTAAGTTTATCCAGTAGACCGTCGATGTACGAGAACATTTGTTGATCCCCGCTACACATTGCGTCGTAGGCAAACTTCAGGCTGATATTAGGGTCTGCGGGAAGAGCGCTCTCGCCACCGAGGGTATCCCTGTTTCGAATTCTCTTGCTTCTCTTCTGCGTGCCAGCCTCTTCTTCTGGGGTTTCAGGGAGGCCTGCCGTTGACTGCGAGCGTTTTCGAGTGAGTGGTGGCGAATCTTCTTCCTCCGCTTTAACCTCGTTTCCGTCTTGTGTAGTTTCTTGGGGCCCTTGTCCTTCTGCAGGGGCATCCGTGGCCGGGGGTGTTATCTCACTCGAAGTCACCGCAATATCAGGTGGTTGCTGGGTTTGAACCTCGGGATCGACCATCTCTACATTGACTTCCGGCAGTTGCAGAGTGATCCATTCGCCTCCCGTAAGCTTCAATGCTGAGCCTCTCTCGCCGTTATACGCGTCGAATATTCTGCCGATAGTCTCTGCGACCGAATTCCAAGTAAATGTCTTGACTTCTCCTAGACCGGGTCCTTCCAATGTGGCAGCGCTGGTAGCGTCCTCATCATCCTTGGCCGGAAGTTTGCTGAGAAATGGATAGGGGTCTAGGTACTTCTTCAACTTCACCGGCATATGTTTCTTCCCGTATGGGGCCATAATAGGGTGAGACAGCGCCATTTTATCAGATAAAACCACCAGAAGCTCTTTCAGCTGGATGCCCGCAAATCCTTCTTCGAGGTTCCCCGGGTCGACTTCACCGAGCGTAGGATCATCGTCGACTTCCACGGCAGCTTCCAAGCAATATCTCGAAATTGTGTTGCTTCCAAGCAGCTCGCCTACGCGTGCAGCTCTACGCCAAAGCTCGGTATCTGATTCGTCTCGTGCCAGGGCCTGGGTGAACTGTTCAAGGGCATTCTGTGCTTGCGGTGCCAGACCGCTCCGTGGCATAGCCGGTGCAATCTTCATCTGGTGCTTGAGGCAGTCCATAATAAACTGCCCGTGGTTCTTATATGCGAGATAGAGGATTTGCGGTAGAGTGCTGGGTCCATCGTCGTAGGCCGGCGCAAACCCAACTTCTAATGGCGATTCGGGCTCGGGCTCAGGCTCCAGGTTGACGCTGGGTATATCCTGGGAAAAGTCCAACAGACTCTCGGGGTATTTAAAAACGTCGGATTTGAAGAGCATATCATAGGCCTCGGCGGCCTGCTCGTAGTATGTCGGACCCTGCGCGTGCAGCTTCAGGGCATTTTGGTAGAGCTTCAGGGCCTCCTCTAGCTGGATTTCGCGGGTATGGTCGAAGTCATCTTCGGGGTTCTCGTCGGGCTCGACATTTAAAGCTGTGAATGCAGACATCTTGTTGTCTGTGTAGCTTCAATGGAAACAGGAGTTCGACTATGCGCGCATCATGATCTAGTTTCGTAGAATGGCAGCCTCTAGTGTATATATGGCTCACTTCTGCCGCTCTCTTTCGGGCGTTTGGGTGTTCACGGCTAACCAATGGCTTTCGGCAGGCCCTCACATCCAAATGTTGTCCTGAGATAATGACTGCGTTGCTGCGTTGCCGCCAAAAGTCGCCGCGTTGTCAATTTGGCATCTCCGTCGCGTTCGTACACTTCACTGTACATGCATCGATCGTTCGCGATTACCCCAGAAGTGGGCCGTGCCTCAGCCTCGCCGTAATTTCAATTATTGGGCATTAATTCTAATATCTGATTGGTCCAACTTTAAACCTCTTTCCGGGCGAGGCTGGAACACAGTTGGCGCTGATCACACGTGACCGGAATTTTATTTTAGCGAGACCCAAGTCCATTACGTTGTACCGTACCTTTTCGCGTCGGCTTCATCGCGTCAACGACTGGCCATTTTCTACAAAACCCTCCAAGGCCACACTTCTACGGACCCAGGAGGCCTTCCAATAGTGTTTCTGGCAGTGCTATATCAGAGTTTAACGATTTACAACCAACGGATGAGAACAACTATACTACCGCTACTGCATCCTTTGTCCTCTTAAAGTCTCGCCATCGGCGTTCCGGAATCCTTGTCTCGCCAACTCAAACACTTGCCAACATGGTTTCCTCTAGGAAGCGCGGACGACAGGAGGTAGAGGCTGTTGAAGCTCCTACTCCTGCGCCGAAAGAGCCTGGGCTGCTTGAACGGATACGAAACATGTGGCAATTCGCAAATCTTGCGCAATGGATATTCCTCTTTGGAAAGGTCGTTAAGCTCCAGGAGGATCTGGATATTGAGGTACGGCTAGTCGCAATAATGGTGGATCAATACTGATACTTGTCATAGGATCTCGAGATGGAATGCCTGAAGCCTCACTCAACAAAACTCGCAGAAATAGGGCTCGCGCTCTTGAAGTTCGTCTCTTCTCACAGAGGTCTAACGTAAGTTTTGCCCATACCCTATATACACTATATCGCGTACATCTACTGACGATGCGCAGCCCAGAGATTTTTGATGAATATACGCGCCGACAATATGTCGCGAAAGCGCCAGAGCGCAACCCCTTTGGCACGGAAGAGGAACCTGCCAAGTTTGCTGAGTTTGATATCTTCACAAAGGTCAAGCCCCTGTCTACAATACCATCGCATCTGTGTACTAACGGCGATCTCTAGATCAAAGTCCTGCAGCAGCTTACGCAATGGACATTCACGAACCCCGACAGAATCAGGGAAAGGATGGAAGAGCAGAAGGACTCAGAACAAACATATTGGGTACGCCTACACCTTAGCTCTTGCGCCTGTCTATACTAATATCAATTTTAGCGTGTTGAACCCTTCGGATGGGACTCCGAAGACCGAACATACATCGTTCTAGACGATAATAGGCTGTATCGCCAAACAGACCCCCCGCCACCACCTGCACCAAAAGCTACCCCCAAGAAGAACTCCAAGAAAGCCAGAGCTGCAGCGAGAGCTAGCAAGCGTAGAAAGTTGTCCCAGGCGCCAGCCAGCGACAGCGAGGAAGAGGCTGAGCAAGCTGAAGAGGCCAAGGGAGACAAAGTTGTCGAAGACGATGGATTTGGCGGTATTAAGTGGGAATGTCTGGCTATAACCCTAGACGAACTGAACAACGCCATTGCCTCCTTTGCAAAGTCCCGCGACCCGAACGAAAAGTCCCTGAGACAGCGACTAGTTGATGATCTACTTCCCTTACTAGAGAAGCAAGAAGAGTCGCGCAAACGCAAACAGATCCAGAAAGAGCGCGAATTACTCAATCTAGAGAAATTAGCCACCGCCAAAAGATCCAGCAGAATCGCTGGCAAACTCGAACATCAGCGCCAAGAAGAAGAAGCGCGCGAAGAGGAACGGAAGCGCCAAGACGAGCTTGCTATGGCGAGGAAGGAACAGGAGAAGTGGAGAAAGCTGGAGAAGGAAAGAGAGTCGCGCATGCAGACCCGTGAACAGCGCCTTAAGGAACGCGAGGCACGCCGGATCTTGCACGAAGAGGAACTTGCTAATCTCTCAGAGGACAACAAGAAACTCGAATCTGGCCAAGGTCGACTTTCGGAACGCCACCTCAAGGCGGAGATTGAACGTAAGAAGGCAGCGCTTGATGAGCTCCAAGAGGAGGATGGTGACTGGGTGTTCGATTGTATCTGCGGTGCGTACGGACATGTTGATGATGGCACTCTCAGCATTGCCTGCGAGAAGTGTAATGTGTGGCAGCACACCAAGTGTGTGGGCGTTAGCAACGTAGATGCCAACCGGGACGACTTCCAATTCGTCTGCAAGCCTTGCATCCGTCGTGCTAAGGAGGCAGAAGAGGCTAAGAAACGGCCGCCGATAACGATCAAATTCAACAGGCCAACCTCATCGGCTTCAAATGCGGCACCGACCCTTCCCCCAGTCAAGCCGCTAGTGCCGCCGCAGCAGAAAGACGAGACAGTTCGTAGCCCTCCTTCATCGCCTATCAAACACAGACTCGTCCACTCGTCGCCTTCGCGGTCGCCCTATGACTCTCCTTACTCGAACGGTCAGTCAGCCAGACCGCCCATTGCCTATTCCAACGGCAGCGCAAACGTAACCGCTGCGCCTATCCCATCCTTTGACAACAGGCCGCCGAGCCAAGGCTCCGTACCAGGCGTGCCAAACTGGCCGGCACACATGAATGGAAGTACGCCTGCCCGTCCCGTCTTCGGGGCGCAACTCAACGGGCAAAGCCCATTCTCCTCGCCACTCCCACACAGCCCAAACAGCTTCCCGCCTCCTGTTCCACAACATAATTACGCCTTCATCAACGGCGGCCACGCGCCGCCCGCACCGGCAAGCCTAACATCCACCCCCGCTGCCAACGGCGCCCGCTATGCGCCCTACGATCAGGGAGTGCGCCGCGCGTCGCTCTCGTTCCCGTCTCCTCTCGCAAGCGCACCCATTCTCAACCCGCCCTCCACGCCAGGCTCTTCCTTTTCCAGCGTCGCAGCTCCACCACCATCGTACGCGCTCCCTATCTCCACACCTGCGCAGGTGCGCACACCCTACGCCTCTAACACCGTGCTTCCACCGACAAGCGCTGGAATGTCGCCGACGAAGCAGTCGCCACCACGACCGGTTACGGCAAATGGGACAGGGAGTTTTTCTGGAAGTGGAGGAATGGGAACGCCGACGTGCATTCCGGCTGTGGCACCGTTGAGTCCCAGTCCGATGGTGCAGGATTTGAGTCCTCCGGTTAAAGCTAGTGAGCCCGGAAGGTGGGCAGGGAGAGAGGGGATGTGAGGGGCCAGGGGTCAAGGGTCGAGGATGGCAATTTGATATGCGGAGGGTGATTAGAAGTTTATGATAGGCGGGAGTCGTGATGATATGAGGATGTACGATATGCGTAGATGGTCAGAGACTCGATAGACGCTGAAAAGCAATGAATGACGTGTATTACATCGATATCTGTAGGGTTTTAAGGGGAGCCGTGGCTATCCGCGCGGGTGTGGTGTAGACGTGGGAGCGTGCACAGTAACTTTCTCATAACTAATACCTACCAGTCATTGTAGGCCGATCTTATCATCTTATGAGCCTTCCTCGAAGTTCAGAATGAAGAATGCCAAAGAGCGATGGTGGAGTTGTAGACCCTATTGTAGACCCTATCATCATTTTCCAGACGCGTGTTCTCGTATAGTTCCTCCCCGCCAAGCCGGAAATGGCCAGTAATTAAAAGGACTAATTAAAGCGTCGCGCACATGAAAAATAATGTTTTCAGCGATAGTAAACATTGTATTTAGTCATATATCTAATTCTAGTTGTATAATAATTGCCATACCAAATTCTAGAAATATTTTACATCCTCTGTTGATCTTTTCTTTCCCGTTGGAACAATAAATCGCTTTTCTATTTATATATTTTTAGCCCAGGACGGCGCACGTCAGACCCGTTTCCCCGTGCCTGTTGCGCTGCGCCGCTCTTGTTCCAGAAATCGACTTAGCGTAAGCCTGGAGTAAGCGTGTCGCGAAAGCTGAACCACATAACCCCAAAACTCCCAAAACCGTCCCTTCAACAACTTCAAACACGCCCAGGGTTGCCATTGCCATCAACGACCCTGACATACCCAACGACTCTCACGAACATCCACTCTACGATTCTCACGGTCGATTGACGCACCAACTCTCCACAGACGGCGAATACTCCCTTCTCCCTCTATCGCGTCGGCACCATGAGCTCCAATCGATAAGGAGATCACCACCTCGTATGCCTCCGTCGCGCATACGTCTCCCCAGGAACCACCAACTTCGGAACCTCACTCACCTCACCTCGCCCTCAACCGCCAGCGCGCCAACGCAATGACATCCAACAACCCCTCTCCGCGGCACTCCCAGTCCCCGCCGCAATCGATACCCCTCCAGAACCTCTCCCGGCCCCCCGACACCGATGCTGGCCCCAGCGAGGGTGAGCACAGGGGACACACCCGCGGCCGCAGCCTAATGACTGGCAATGCTGCGACGCGGGGCCCAGCGGTACGGTACTCGCGATTAGACGACACCTCACCGAGCCCAACACTGCGGGTGCTCTTGCCAAGCGGCCAGCACATGCAACCGAGCGTGGAGGACGAGCTGTCGGGGGGCTCGCCGGTCGAGAACTCGCATGCCTTCCAGATGGCCGTCGTGGGACTGAGCATGCCGCCGAGTAACCAACCGACATCACCACGGAGTCAGAACCCGTATGGCCCAAGTTATGGACGGGAAGATGTGGGCGATTCGCCGTATGGTCCACAGTCGTACGGCGACGTGGGGGATGGGTATTTCAATAATACGACCGACTCGGATGAGATCGGGCTCACGGACTCGAATTACCTTGCACCCATCAGCGGGGCGCCGAACCCCTCGACGCCGCGGCAGTCATCCGACCGAGACCGCACCAGCTTCCAGAGCGTGCGCTTCGACTCCCCGCAGACGGCGCGCCAGTCACGGCTAGGCGATAACCTGGGGTCGTCACCGAGCGGGCTTGGTGGTGGGCGTGCGCGGTCACGCAGCTTCGGGAAGAGCCTGAGTCCAGATTCGCGGCGTCTGTCGCCGTCGCCGTCGAACGCAGGACCGTTGACACGGGCCGGGTCCATCATGCGCGCTATGTCGCAGCGAGTGGTCAATTTCAGTAACGACGCCGAGCTTCCTGAGCCGGCGTATCGAAGGAAGGACTCGGCAGAGGAGACCCTGCCTAATTCTGGGCTCCCGCCTAGACGTGTCACGGATGAGGAGGATACGGATTACAGCCCTGAGATGCAACAACTTCCCGTCGAGAAGACGCCATCGACTCCTGTAGCAGAACTACCGGAGGAGCCAGCGGCGCCGCCGTGGCCGATAACAAATCCCCTGCGAGGGAACAGCTTGCGCATCTTTGCGCCAGATAACTACGTACGGATGCGGCTCTGCGAATTCCTAGTACACCCGTGGACGGAGCCGATAATACTAATACTGATCATCCTGCAGACAGTCCTGCTGGCGGTCGAGTCGAGCAAGGACTCTTTCACAAACCCGAAGCCCAACACGTGGAGCGGCTCCGCCATGGACTACGCAATGCTGGCATTGTTTGCAATTTACACGCTGGAGATCACGGCCAAGATCATCGTGTCGGGATTCTTCTTCAATGCCGAGGAATACAGCACGCGTACGGATGTGAACCAGGGCCTAAAAACTACATTCATGTCCAAATATATGACGTTCTTTGGACCACGGCGGCAGCAGTCCCTCAAAGTGCCGAGGCACCCCGATGCGCCGCCTATTTCGGAAGCTATCAGTCGGACGTTTACGACGGCGATGAAGACCCCGGTGGCATATCCCACAACAATAGAAGAGCAGCAGCGGTACCAGCTAGCGCGGCGAGCTTTTTTTCGCCATTCGCTGAACAGAATTGATATCGTTGCCGTTGTTGCGTTTTGGATATCCTTCGCTATTGGAATCACCGGGATCGAGACGCGGAAACATCTGTACCTCTTTAAGATGATCAGTTGTCTGCGGATTCTCCGGCTACTGTGGCTGACAAATGGTACGGCCATCATCCTCAAGAGCTTGAAGAAAGCAGCTCCGTTGCTGGTCAACGTGTCCTTTCTGATCGGTTTCTTCTGGCTGCTCTTCGCCATTGTGGGTGTTCAGGCATTCAAGTCAAGTTTCAGCCGCTCGTGTACGTGGGTTGATCCGCAGGGGCAGTCGAACTATACAAACGACTTCCAGCTCTGTGGTGGTCATCTTGATAATGCATCAGGGGATCCCCTCCCGTGGACGTACGAAAATGGGACGAGTGGTGCGCGCGCGAGCAAGGGTTATCTGTGTCCTCGAGGTTCCCTCTGTATTGAAGGCCAGTCGCTGTATAATGGCACCGTCAGCTTCGACAACATTGTTAACTCATTGGAGCTTGTCTTTGTTATCATGAGCGCAAATACGTTTACGGATTTGATGTACTACACCACGGACTCTGATTACCTCGCCGCGGCGCTATTTTTCGCCGCCGGAATCGTTATCATGTTGCTGTGGCTCACTAATTTACTCATCGCCGTCATCACATCCTCCTTCCAAGTCATCAGAGAGGAGAGCAAGCGCAGTGCCTTTACAATGATTAACACCCCTGTCGCCGTCGTTGAGGAGGTCAAGCCCCGTAGCCGTTCTACAGTCCTCAAGAAGATCTACAACCAAACCTGTTGGTTCTGGATCTTCGTCATCGCCTTCGGCATCGTGAGCCAAGCCTGCCGCAGTGCGACCATGTCAGCGCGACGTTCGCACTTCATCTTTGTTGCCGAGATCATGGTGACTTTCTTGCTCGACATCGAGATCTTCTTCCGCCTCGCCAGTGACTTCCGCAAGTTCCCGCGCAGCTGGAAGAACGGCTTCGACACGCTTCTTGCCATCGTCACGACCGTCATCCTCCTACCGCCGATCCGCAACTCAGGGCAGCCATATGCGTGGCTGACCGTGTTCCAGATCGTTCGGGTTTATCGTGTTGTTTGGGCGGTGCCGATCACGCGGAAACTAATTGAGAAGATGCTGGGTAACGCGACGGGTATTCTGAACCTGGTGCTGTTCGTTTTCCTGATCACGTTTCTGATTGCGATTCTGGCGGTGCAGATGTTTAGGGGCGATATTCCGGCATACGATTCTGATGGAGGCACAGTGCAAACAACGTTCTTCTCGATCTGGAATGCGTTTCTGGGGCTGTACCAGATCCTATCGAGTGAGAACTGGACGAGCATCTTGTATAATGTGACCACTTATAACGATCACCACAATACGGCGTGGATGGGCGCGAGTTTCATCATTGGCTGGTTCATCCTGTCGTACTTCATTCTGATAAATATGTTTATTGCTGTCATTCAAGAGAATTTCGACGTTTCTGAGGATGAGAAGCGCCTCGAGCAGGTCAAGGCCTTCCTACAGAAGAAAGACGTCAGTAACTCCTCGAGCAATCTTTCCCTCTCGACCATATTCCGCTTCGGCAAGACAAAGAAGGCCAAAGACCCCCTCGACTACGGTCAGTCCACGATGGAAATGCTGCTCAAAGCCTCGGTCGTGCGTGACTTCCTCGACGACGATAGCGGCGAGCCCCAGCCCGGCTTAAACTCTTCTCACACCTTCGATAACGCGCCTGAAATTGCACCAGGCTCTCTCTCGGGGCTATGGGGAAAGTTTGTCACGCGAATCTGGCACCGCGAGCCCAACCCATTCTACTCAAGCATCCGCTTTACCAATGCCGCCGAGGGCTTTGACCCGCGCACTATGGCGCGCGAAGCTGTATCAGCAACTGCGCTACGCAAGCGCGCCCAGCGGGAGTATCTCAACCGGCACCCGAACTACAACACGGCGATGTTCCTATTCAAGCCTGGCAACCCAGTACGGCGCCTCTGCCAGCGCATCGTGGGTCCAGGGCGCGGTGCAGAGCGCATCGATGGCGTGGAGCCAAACAAGATCGTGTGGTATTCGTTCTCGGCCTTCATCTACGCGGCCATCTTGACGATGGTGGTGCTAGCGTGTGTAACAACTCCATTGTACCAGAAAGAGTATTTTGAAACGCATAATTTTGCGCTGCGAAACTGGTTCGTGTGGACAGATATGGCGTTCGCGGCAGTGTTTAGCATTGAGGCTATAATCAAGATGATTGCGGATGGGTGTTTCTGGACGCCAAACGCTTATTTCCGCAGTTTGTGGGGATTTATTGATGGATGGGTGCTGATTACGCTGTGGATTAATGTGATTACGTCGTTCTTGAATGACGGTGCTATATCCAGAGCAGTTGGAGCGTTCAAGGCGCTGAGGGCGCTGCGCTTACTACATATCAGCGACAGCGCCAGAGATACGTTTCACTCCGTCATCTTCGTCGCGGGATGGCGGGTACTATCCGCTATATTCGTCTCGATGTCGCTGCTAATCCCCTTCGCCATCTATGGCGTCAATCTTTTCAACGGCCAACTACAAGTTTGTAACGACGGCGGGAGTGGCATCATCAATCTCTCCGACTGCACTGGTGAATTTAACAGCACACCCTTCAGCGGCGACTGGGCATTTCCTGCCCCGCGGGTGCCGGCAAACCCTTACTACGATTTTGACAACTTCGGAAGCTCACTATTCATCCTTTTCCAGATCGTGTCACAGGAGGGCTGGATCGACGTGATGTGGAGCGCGCAGTCAATTGTAGGCCGCGGGATACAGCCACGTGACTTTGCATCGCAAGGCAACGCGGTGTTCTTCGTTGTGTTCAACCTGATGGCGACTGTGTTCGTCCTGACGCTGTTCATCTCCGTCTTCATGCGCACGTACACGGAGCAAACGGGCGTGGCATTCCTGACAGCCGAGCAAAGGTCATGGATGGAGCTCAGGAAGCTGCTCCGGCAGGTGGCCCCGTCGAAGAGGCCGTCGACTAAGACTAAACCGAAGTGGAAAGATTGGTGCTACAAAAAGGCTGTGCAAAAGCATGGGCTGTGGAGTCGAACTGTCACTATTACACTGGTACTACATCTGATATTGCTGATGATTGAGTATTATCCCGAGCCTTTCTGGTGGACCCGCACGAGAGATGCGGTCTTCCTCTTCTTCACGGTTATATACGCAGCGAACATCGTTATTCGGATCGTTGGTCTCACCTGGCCGCGTTTCAGGCGCAGTTCGTGGGATTTATATTCCTTAGTTTCGGTGGCGGGGACGATGGTCACGACCACTTTGCTCTTTGGCAAGCACGATTCTGTCACGCTATACCAGCTGCATAACATCTTCCTCGTCTCCATCGCGCTACTCCTGATCCCCCGTAACGACGCGCTGGACCAGCTGTTCAAGACCGCCGCCGCGTCATTAACCAGCATCGGTAATCTCCTCGCGACGTGGCTTATCCTCTTCCTAGTCTACGCCATTGCCATGACACAGACTTTCGGGCTCACGCGCTTCGGCAGCCAAGGTACCAACAATCTCAACTTCCGCGACGTTCCCCGTGCGCTCATCGTGCTCTTCCGCATGTCTGTGGGCGAGGGCTGGAACGAAATCATGCAAGACTACGCGAACACGCGGCCCCCGCTCTGCGTGGAGGGGACGACGTTCTTTGACAGCGACTGCGGCAGCTCATCGTGGGCGTATGCCCTATTCATCTCGTGGAACATCCTGAGCATGTATATTTTCGTATCGCTGTTCGTGTCTCTCATCTACGAGAGCTTCTCGTACGTGTACCAGCGGTCAAGTGGGCACGAAATTGTCAACCGCGAGGAGACGCGCCGCTTCAAACAGGCATGGTCGACCTTTGATCCTGATGGCACTGGGTATATCACCAAGGAGGAGTTTCCGCGGCTGCTTGGCGAGCTGTCGGGTATTTTTGCAATGCGAATCTATGATGAAGAGGACTCGGTGCGTCAGATCTTAGATTATGCGCAGTCCCAGCCAATGGGTTCAAGGGCGACGTCCGTGGCGACTACGAGTGGCGCTATGGGGATTGATCTACAGAAACTCAATGAGCGGATCTCGCGAATCGATGGAAACAAGGTTAGGCAGCGAAGGCGCTTGTATAATATCTTCTACGAGGAGGTGATGGTCTCCGCCGATCCGGAGCTCGGCATTTCATTCACGAGCGTGCTCATGATTCTCGCGCATTACAACATCATCAGCGACAACAAGAGCTTGAAGTAAGTAACCATTTCCCAATCCTAGCACTCAGTATTCTTTGTACCCTAGCTAACAAAACTACAGACTCGACGAGTTCCTCCGCCGCCGTGCCCGCCTCCAGCGCGTTGAAGAAGAGGTCCATCGCCGCGTTGTCATTGGCTTCTTCGATACCATGTATTGGGCGCGCCGCTTCAGGCGTCACCTCAACCGCCACTCACTCTCACGCATCACCGAAATCTCGACCTTCCCAGTACCCGAGATCTTCGTCGAGGGCGACGATGCGGATGCTCGCTCCGTGGCCCTATCCGCCGACAATGAGGACCCACGCCGCTCGATGCGGGCGACAGTGGATTTCTCGGACAGACATGCTAGCCTGCGCGACATGTACGGTGGGCTTTGGATGGATGGGCTACACTCGCGCGATGGTAGCGTCGATAGTCGAGGCAGTCGCGGGGCCATTAGTGGACTCGGCAGCGGGGCGAGCAGCCCCAGTCGTAGCCCCAGATTGCGGCCGCATCGGACGAATAGCTCAGTTAGTGGCGCAGCGATGGATCTGAGTGATGTGGTGCCCGCAAGGAGGGAGGGCATGCATAGTCGCAGTGGGAGTACAGCGGGCGAGATGGCTGTGGAGGCCTTTAATGACAGTGCGTGGGGGGCGAGTATGAGACGAAGCTATACGACAAGGAAGCCAGGGGATAGGGGGACGTGATGACAGTTGTGTAATGGGCGGTGTCATGTGATGCAATGATGATGGGTCGCTGGGCGGGGTGCATGCAAGGCATGAATGACGTTTGATGAGCGGGGTGAGTGTGTGATGGTTGGGGGGGGGCCAGGGTAATGGCTTATGAGTTCCTTTTTTTACATTCTTCGTTTATGCTTCTGTAGCTGCGTTCCTATTCTAGGAGGCGCAGCAAGGCTGCTTTTGGATTTCGCCTAGAGGGAGAGCCCTGATGGGTGCATGGCGTGGAGTTTTTGGCGCATCATGGTGTTTTTTTTGGGAGAATGGTGGGGCGGAGTGTGCATTGAGCGTTGGTAAAGGAGGGGAGGGTATGATAGAGAGTCTGGGCATAGGTGGGGTGTATAGTAGGGATTGAGAGCATGATACCTTAGATGAAATGATCAGACTGTTCTGCAGACGGTGTTTGTGGCGTCGGGGAGGGAAGTTGAATCATGCCTGTTGGTTATGCGGAGTGGAGAGTAACGGTAGACTACAAACGGTGTTTCACGGCCGTTTGGAGGAGGGACGAGATATTCCCGGCTGGGCTGTTCTGGTTGTGCTTGCGGTGGCGGGACATGATTTTGGTGTGCTCGTACGAGTAGAGTAGTATCGCGATAGGAAATGTTTCTCGTCGCCCCTTGGTTTATCCCCACTCTGTCAGGTACGCGTTCGGCACCGCCAAGGTGCTGAGGTGGTGTTGAGTGGTAGCCGAGAGCCTCTGAAACTCTTGCAGCCCCTGACTTCACACAACACCCCGCATAATGATAAATATCATCACCAAATCACCAAGTTCACCACAAACAATCACATTACCACAGCAGAGTCCCCCAATCTGTATCCATCTATTTTTAATCCCCTATCGCACTGTCACCTTCTCCAAAAACCACAAAAGAATTCAAAAACATACTCAATGTTTCGTCTCCAACTTCGAAACCGGGGCGCATTACCCGGCGCAGCCTGGTTCCTTAAGCGAGCGTCATGCGACACACAGTCGTGCGCCAGGGGCGTGTAAGGGGCCGCCTCTTCAGCGGCCTCGCCCATGAAAATATGACGAAAGAGGGCCAGTGCGCGTGTATCAGCGGCGTAGCAGGCGCGACAGGCGTCGATATACGGGTGTGGTGTGATGCTGGGCGGTGTCTCAGACGGGACCAGGGGCGGGAGGCAGTTCATCTTATAATGTGATTGCTTTTCCGAGTTCTGGAAGAAAAAAGAGAAAGATAACGGTGGTAATTTTGTTTGTGGACGATTTCGAAGATTCCACCAGAGTGCGTTGAAGACGGAAACGCGAGACATTCGTTCAGATTATTATACAAGCCAGGTGCTTTTGGAGTTCGATATTGAGAGTTTTTATATTACATACCCACCACACTAAGATTCTTCGGCTGGACCTCTTTATTTAACACACACTACACGGATATCAGGCTTCCACCAATCCCTCATTTCTCGCAGCAACCGGCTGAAGATAATAATACGTTGAACACACATATACCACTTCCACCACGCGCTCGATAAGAACATACCTACAACTCCTCACCAAGACCCCGCACCACCACCATCACCGTCGCCAAAATGCGCCACTCTGCCCTTCCCCCCCTCCGCTCAACGTTCTCCCTCGCCTCAATCCGTTCCTCGTTCCGTTCCTCCCGCTCTTCCTCCACGGCATCCAGCACGCGTTCGCGCGCCCCTTCCACGGCTTCCACGTCCTGGAACCCGCACGACACCTTCGCTCCCTCAGCTATCTCGAGCGCAAGCGCAAGTCCCGCAGACGAGTTCAGCTCGCTGTCTTACAACCCGCTCGGTCGCCACCCGCCGCGCACACCACGCCGCCAGCAATCGCCGGTTGCGACAGTGAGGAGCATCTTGTCCCGACAATCTAGTCTGGTTGATTTGGAAGAGGAGCAGCGGGATTTTGGGAGGGAGATCGGGGTTTTGGAGCCGAGACCAGTGGTGTTCTGGCAGGGCCTCGAGGAGAGGATGGGAGTTTTAAGGGATTGATTTCTTGAAGAGGTTGATACGCGTGTATGGAGAGGGTTCTCTGTTCACTTGTGTTACTTTGTGCAATTTCGGAGGAGTTTGGGGCTCTTAGGCAGGAGGGGGTTATTATGGTCGGATGGAATGGAACATGATTGTTACGATGGGTTTTGGCGTTTTATTTTATTCCATACTTCGTTCTGGGGGATGGACATGGCGATTCAGCCATGTCAATCTCATTAGTCAGAGACTACTTTATGAATTTTTTCCACTTCCGCTCTCTTTCTAAAATGCCACCACAGTATCAGTGCTTGAATTGGCCTAAAGTCTCTAGGAGCTGCCGTGCATAACAGTCATCCTGGTCTGTAATGTATCGCCATAGCCATGGTCGCCTCATTTACGAAAGGCATCTCCGCAGCGCGACAATTTATGAGGCAAGAATTCTCTTTTCATAAGGCCGATATTATAAAAAGGGGAAAGGCACTCTATTAATTCTAATTGTAATGCTTAGTAGAATATTTTCTATTGACTCGTTATGTGCGAAAAATTGATGTTCGTTTTTAAGCTGGAAAATAATTATATTTTGACCAGTTTAATAAATGCCTTAATTATCAATTTATATACTTCAAAATACAACTATTTCTAATAATCTATCCCACCACACACCATATCACACACAAAAACATCGGGACTTCTCTTGTCAATTCTACATTGAATGTCTCTAAGTATGACGGCCGTCTTTATTGCATAGCGAGAGCCTGTACCGCATCCGGAACAATATGGACCCAACTCACGCGCCGCGTCGTGAACAATTCAGCCTGCGGTTTCGATTCATCCAGTCCTTTTGGATCGTCTAAGGTTCCAGCTTTTATAACATGAACCCCCGGCAGAGCCTCACAAAGAGAATACAACGTGGTACCACAGTTATCTATCGCCACGGGAGGTCGCATCAGTAATCTACATGATCGACATCTAGCATATAGCGGCAAGGTTACGCACCACAAAAGCACATCTGTACTTTCCGCCCCGGCTCGGTGGGTTTCAAGTAAGATTTCAGCGTTGTGGCTGTTTCGAGCGTGAAATTTGTATCTGGCACTATCAAGTTCACGCTATAGGTGCTACCGCCAATTTTGCGGCAGTCGTAGCAGTGGCAGAGGCACTAGCAATAGTTAGTGATCTAAATGTTTCGGGTCTGAATTGTAAGGTAAGATGCCTTGGATAGTGGTTCGTTGATGAAGGAGTAACGGACTAAGCCGCATAGGCAGCTTCCGCTTGGCATTGGCGTGATGAGAATGGCTATCACAAATGGCTTTGGTATACTGCAAATATAGACGTGAAGTAAATAGGAACTCAATGAGGTAAATACGGATAAGGGATACTGGCTTATTATAGAAGCGGGGGTGGCGATGTGAGGTCCATATCACCCTAGTAGTAGGGTAGTAATACCTCGTGTTCGCCGTCGTAGGCTATGGTAAGAAGAGTGCCGTAGTTCCGATCGGAAATTATCGAGACACTTTTCTCATAATTCACCTGCGGATTATGTTACATGCATGCTGTAATTAAGACTTGATTTAGAATTGTACGTTAGTATACGCAAACTAGACACGGAAATGGACCACAGGCTGTATGGAACTTGAGAATCTAGCAATTGGCGAACAAAGTCAATTATTTTGTAAAATAATTCCCTCGCAAACATAATCCGACCCGACCCCCCATTAATACGAAAGTCACACCCCGCATGTATCTTACTAATTTACACCAAGATCAATGACAACCTTCCCCTTGGTCTTGCCGCTCTTCAACTTGGCAAAAGCCTCTTGGAACTGGTCGATTGGGAAAGAGCTATCCAACGCAGTCTTTCCAAACCCGCTGTCAATCAACTCGGTGACCTTTTGCAGCTGATCTCCCTTCGACTCCATAATGAAGAAGAAATTGGTGATGTTTCCTTCCACGCCAGCAGGCCTCTTCTGCTCCGGAGGCTGGTAGATGCTGATCAAGGTAGCGCCATCGTTGACGACCCACCAAGCATCCTCGAGAGACTTGCCCCCAAAGCAGTCAATTACGAGATCAACCTTATTCCCTTCCACACTGGCCCACTCCTTGACATTCGTCTTGGTGTAGTCAAGCACAGTGTCCGCCTTCAGCGATTTCACCCACTCCACGTTATCAGGTCCGCATGTTCCGATAACCTCCGCCCCGATCCACTTTGAGAGCTGAACAATCCAAGTTCCCACGGCGCCAGACGCAGCAGTGACAAAGATACGCTTTCCCTTGGCACTTCCGGCCTTGGGCTCGAGTCCAGCCTGAACGAACAACGCCTGCCAGGCCGTCTCCGCAGACATGGGAACAGTAGCCGACTCCGCCCACGTCAGCCTCTGTGGCCTCTTTGCCATCTCCTCAGTCAACAAGATGGAGTACTCGCGCGCACAGCCCGTACGCCCAAAGTTCGAGCGCGCATATACCTCCGTCCCCGGCGGGAAGGGTGAGGACTCTGGGGCCGTGACGACGGTGCCTGCGACATCGTTGCAGGGAACAGTGATTTTTCCGGCTTTAATGTCGGCCGGCAGGGGGAAGTTCTTCTCCCAGAGCAGCTCACCGTTTGTGATTGCGGTTGTGTGGACACGGATGAGATGCTCGGTTGAGGAGGGCTTGGGAGTGGGGACGGGGTGGTCGGTGATGAGGGTTACATCTGTGGACTGGATATCTGGCTGCAAGATAGCCTTCTGGACTTTGGGGATCGACATGGTTGCTGTTGATGCGAAAGTGCGGCGCAAGGTGGCTTGAGATGTTGATGCTTGGATTTGGGTAGCGAGAGATGTAAATGGGCGTAGATGATGTGAGAACAACATTGGGATTCAGCTATAGCGAAGCATTTCAGAGAGCGGCGACTTACTGGTAATTATATACTTCTTGTCGTCGGATTATCGGAAGGGAACAAATGTGACAAGCATAGGCATGGGCATAGGCATTTGAGTTCGCCGCCGCGGAAGTGGGATGATTACGTGGTGACGATATTAAGTTACCCGTCAGGGTATTAGGTAACCACCGGAGCAATTAGAAGCTGCTTACGGTGGAGAATCTCAGCTCTTTCTTGGCATTCAAGCGGGGGAAAAGTGTCGTTAGTGGCCAGCTAGCGACGGCTGTGGCGTCTACCCGCATAGCCTATCAGTCCCCGAAATAGCCGTCACCGAATCCGCGTTATTCTAGACCCGGAATTGGACCCATCACGTGGGTGCATATTGTAACATAAGGTGATATTTATTTAGCTTCTAATCCTCTCGAATACACATCGCAACCTCAAAGCCAAAGCAAAAGCGTAAAATTATCACAACCTCAAAGCGAAAACAGCATATTCTACTTCAATACTTCAATACAGCAAAAATGGTCTTCTCTAAGGTCGCAAACAGGGAGGAGCCAGTATATGATGCAACGTGAGATATCCCCCCTCATCTCATAAGCCACTTGGAGATTCAACCACAGGCAACTGACTCATGACAGACGCCCATTCCCGGCCCTCGAAGTCCTATACCACTACAAAGTCCTCAGCGCCCCAGGCAATTCCGTCCTGGCACTCAAAGTCACTTTTCCGCCAGGAGGGTCTACACCACCTCATACCCACGCAGGCGCATTCGTCGCAGTCCATGTGTTGACCGGATCCGTCCTGAACAAGATGAACGATGACCCAATGACAATCAAGAACGCTGGCGACAGCTTTTACGAGGCTCCTGGCTGCAGACATACCATCAGCGACAACGCCTCGGAGACGGATGAGGCGGTCATCATCGCCACGCTTATGCTCAGTACGGAGAAGATGGACGCGATTGTCAACAAGGAAGGTGCGGCCGGGCTGGTCATCATTGACGAGGAATATCGCGAGGCGGTCAAGGCGCAGTTTGAAAAGATCCAGGCTCAACATGGAGCGAAGTGAGACAATACCCATTGCTGGAAGGGGGCAAAAATTGTAGAAATTAGTCTTAGGACGTAATATTCAATCCCGCCACATTGGTGGCCAAAATTCCGTTCTCCTGCAGTACGTTCTTGCTCCAGTGCTGGTTGCCTGCCAGAAAATCGCCCCGCACAACCTTTCCTCTCCACTTCACCCAGCTCTTGTCTTCGATCTTTACTACCGCGCCTTCTACTCTCCCTTCCGCGAATGCTGATTGCTTCTGTACCAATTCTCTCAACTCTCCATCTGTCGGCATGGTATCCCTCTTCTCCATAACCTTTGTTATATGAATTCCAGTTCCGTTTAGCAGAGTTTCTAAAGTGCCTCTGTTTACAAACTTGCCTTCCCCTCTATCAAACAGATCGAATGCTAAAAATATGTCCGGCAAAGCATTGTACGAGACCGAGTGCACAGCATGCATCCACTCCCCATATAAAATAAATCGCTGCGGGAAGTACTTGTCTCGATTCAATAACCCGAATAATTCTTCCCTATGTCTTTCTATCCAAGAATCGAGCTTCTTGAACTGGCTATGCGAGCTCGAGTTCACAAAGTGAGATCTATTCTGTACCAACAGTTGCCGATCTGAAGACAAGCTGAAGCCCATGTTCGCGCCATCGATTTTTTCTGTGATCACCACAGTGCATCCAGGTGTGGGTATAGGGGCAGAGGGTAGTAGAATATCATCTGAGCCAATTGCGCCAAGGTCAATAAGATGGGCTGTGCGGGGGAACTTTAGAAGTCCGATAGTAGGCGAGAGGCGAGAGATTAGATCATCAGATGCCGCAAAAGACTTCACGGTCAGTACCGCTTTAAATCCCTCCTTTAGTTCTGGCGCGGAGAATTGCTCTACCATCTGTTTCACCGCATTCACCACCCTTGACCCCGGGGGAAGCGTAGGGTGATCAGCCCGCTGCTGGGCACGCGAGACGCACAACTCAGTATCGTAGTCGAAAAGAACGCACATCGCATTTTTAGCGTCTGCAAGCTGAAGCCAGAATTTCCGGTCCGCAGCGCTCGTGTTGCACCGGTCTAGGATGAGCTTCCCTTTTGAGCGGCTGACGGCTGTCTCGCAGGCGGAGCGACTCGACTCATCTTGTGAGACGTAAGTCCAGCGTGGGTCACGCGCGAGCAGTGACTTTGCCACCCACGATTTTCCCGAGCCGGGGATACCGACGAGCATGAGGAAATCAACGGACCCGTCGAGCTGCCCCGTGATATCAAGTGCGCAGGCAGGTGGCTCAGGGACAGGGGCGGGGAATAGGGATTGTCGTTTCCAGAGCACGCTTACCCATTTCGATATGAAAGCCTCTTGATGCTCTGTTTCTATGCTCCCAGGTCGGATAGAACGGAGCTTTGCAATTGAGTCTTGTGCCGACATTGCCGGTTGCCAGTCATTGGATTGTAGATTTGGCTTGTCAAAGCCACACGCTGCCATATAGCAGGCTGCGATTGAACCAGCTCGGCCTTTCCCTCCACCGCAGTGGATCAGAACCGGAAGGCTCTCCTCGTCGGTCAGAATACGCATGGCAATATTCATCTGCTCAATCGAAGGGGGATAGTAATTTTGAATCGGAAGAAACACATTCTTAATCCCCGCATTAAACCATGATGGATCCAGTGGCTCCTCCTCCGTAAGAGTTAGAACTGTTTTGATTCCGATGCTGTCAGAACTTAGCGCCCGAATGTCTCGTCCGTTGCGTGGCGTTGACATAACAGCGATTTTGAAAGGTAGGAGCCACCGAAAAAAGCGAGGGAGAGAAAAAAATCCAATGCTGTCAGGTATGGAAAGGTGCTGACGCGGTTCGAGACACAGTGAAGGAGGCACACCCATATCTGCGATGGACTCACGTAAACCATGCGGCCAAGGCTTCAACAAACGCTGTCTGATTTGTTTTGACACGCTCTCAAGTTCGGTCAATTCCTCTTCTTGCAGCAAGGGTCCCCATTCGGTATCCGCAGAGCATTTATGCAGCATTCTCAGAGTATACGCACTCATTTTATCATTTTCGCTCGATTGCCACGCTTGTGCATATGCCAGCATGGAAACCTTAAACTCCTCTAGTTGGAGTGCTGCATCTGCCAATCGAAGCCATCCCTTTGATGACTCAGGGTCCTTCAGTAGAATCTCTTGCGAGTACGCCTTCGCAACGAAATACCGCCCGGAGTTGTGGAGAGTAAACGTGAGATGGTCCAGGCATTCCAATGACGCATTTTGGACATCAAATTCCCCGGCATGTAAGCAGGTGATGCTTTTATCAATGTCGTGATCATCATTAACGGATACGGTAATATGGAAATCCTTCGGTGGCAGACCTAACCGCTTCCGAATCTGCTGCCCAGACACCCAGATAACGACAATAAATGAAATGTCGCCGCTGCTCCTTTTTATACAAGCAGTGCCCAGGTTGTGGAAAACTCCAGTTTCTGACACACCAGATCCAGCAAACTTGACTAGAGATGCAAGGGCAGCGGGTGAAAGGTTCCGTTTCTCATCTTTGGTAACGAGTGTGATGTGAAACGGCGTTGTCTGGGTTTGAAGGTTCGGTTCTTTGAGCTTAAGGTCCCGAATTGCGCCAACAGCTAAAGCATCGATGGCCTCACCAGAGAGGCTTACAGAACCTCGAGCTTCTTGTATCGTCGCCATATGTAAGTTGTTGCTTTATAAATTTATTAATTCTTGGGTGGCTTTGTTTGTCGAGGAGGTTTGTCTCTTGGGCTAGCCTGGGGTGACGAGATTCGCGCACAATCTCAGTTTATGGCAACAACAAAGTATATATATGACAATAATTATATTCCATGCGTGGGTTATTTCTCCAGGTTCTCATCTGTACTTATTCCCAAGACAACAGTGTTGTTCGGCGTGAGTCACGGTATCTGTAAACTTGCTGCGCCACTTCTATTTCACGTGATTCTTGGCAATTTGACCAGAGTGTTGGGAGTAATTCTATGGTGCTGGGATGTAGGGCCAGGAATGTATGTAAATCCCCGATCACCGTAATTAGTCCCGGGCGCACCAGAACAGAACGCTTCACAGT
>LMYD01000662.1:0-25171 GCA_001630595.1 Pseudogymnoascus sp. BL308
CACTTGGGTGCACACCCTCTTCTTGTGAAGATGCCGCGGGACTTCACACCCGCTCCCAACGCATCCTCTGGCTCCTCACCGAGCTCTCCCTCCCCTACGACCTCACCGTCTTCCACCGCGACCCAAAAACCCACTTCGCCCCCCCCGAACTAAAAGCCATCCACCCCCTCGGCAAGTCCCCCGTCCTCGCCATCACCCCCCCCAGCGGCGGCCCCGACGTCGTCCTCGCCGAGAGCGGGCTCATCGCCGAGTACCTGACCGAGCACTTCGGCGCTGGGACGACGCTGGCGCCGCAGCGGTGGCAGGAGGGGAAGGAGGGGCAGGTGGGGGGGGAGACGGAGGCGTGGATGCGGTATAAGTACCTCCTCCATTACTGCGAGGGGAGCTTGATGCCATTGCTTAATGTGTTATTGGTTTCCATGAGTACGTTGTTACCCCCGACCTGGCTCAATTGATAAAATGAAAGTGCGATTAGTAGAAGAAGACCCCAGACTAACGAATCCCAGAAATCAAAAGCACACCAGTCCCCTTCTTCATCCGCCCCATCACCAACCGCGTCGCCGGCGGCATCAGGTCAGACTACCTGGACCCCAACTTCGAGACGACCTTCTCCTTCCTCGAGGAGCAGATCAAGACGTCGCCTGGGGCCGGCAAGTACCTGTGCGGCTCGCACTTGACGGCGGCGGATATCTTGATTAGTTTCCCGCTGATCGCGGCGAAGGGACGGGGAGGGTTGTTGCCGAAGGAGAAGTATCCGGCGTTGAGGGCGTATGTGGATATGTTGGAGGAGGAGGAGGGGTATAAGAAGTCGATTGCTAAGGTGGAGGAGGTGGATGGGAAGTTTAGTGCTATGATTTAGAGGGGATAGAATGGGATGTGGTGTATTAGGAGACTGGGTGGATGGGTTGATGAGTAAATCCCAACTCGATATTTTGCATGTAGCCTCTATAATTCTACTGCCCGTTCTATACGCGGTTGTCTCTGAACAGCCCGCAGATGAGAAGAGCAGAAATATAATCGATGTTCACACGAAACAACGTACCAGAACGCTTCTCATAAACTTTCGCACAAAATCTTCTCATTGCAAATATATACACCCCAACAACCCAATACACACACACAAAAAACGCCTCACATACACACCCAACGCCCTCCATGCGCTCCATTTTCCACCCCCATCACAGACCACACCCAGCTGGGTCTCTACTGCAACATCGCATCCAAACTCTCCCCCAACACCCCCTCAATCTTGACAATCCACCTATGCGTCTCCCTCTCAACCTCCTCATCCTCATCCTCCTGCAACTCACTAATAAACGGCAACATCTCTGGCAACAGCGCCAACCACTCCTCGCCCAAGCGCTCCGTAAGCGCCTCCTCCGCCTTGACAGCCGCCAGGCGAACAGCCGGCGCCGTGTCACGGAGCGACTTCATAATCGCCGCATTGAGCGCCTTGTGGTGGTCCGCCGAGTCCGCGACAGCCGCGAGCTCGACGAGCGCAGGCACGAGATCCTCTGTCAGCGGCAGCGTAGCGGCGTGCGCGAGCTGCGATGTTAGGGCTGGGGCGAGGACATCGAAGTGCGAGGGGGCCTGGAAGAAGTCGTCCTGGTCGTGGGCCGCGGCCGCAGCGAGGGTGTTCAGGGCGTTAGACCAGAGGGCGCGCGAGGCTGGGTTGGTAGGGTCGACGGACTCGAGGGCCGATAGCGCCGAGGGGAGGAGGTAGGTGGTGTAGGAGGTGACGATGGACTTGAGGTGCGTGAAGAAGAGGGTGGTGAATGTGTAGATGGAGCGGAGGCGGAGGAGGCGGCCTGCGGTGTCTTTCTTGGGGAGGCCGGTGGAGGCCCACTCGAGGAGGTTGGCGAAGATTGGGCGGAAGGTCGAGTCGTTGAATTTGTAGATCATCTTGATGGCGACCGAGTTGACGAGGTTCTCGATCTCGGTGATCTCGTCCTCGGAGATATCGGCGTTCGACACGGTCCATTGGCGGCGCAGGTCGAAGGCCGAGAGGAATATGGTCGAGAGGATGGGGGAGTGCTTGGTCACGGTGGCCTTGGTGTGCTTGTCGATTGCAGTGCTCAGAATGTCGAGGTACTCGCGGAGGGCCTGTTTACGTTAGTAGGATTCAGAATACGAATGGCAGATAACTTACAATAGTACCGCATTCCGCAGCAATCGGCCAGTTCTTCTGCAGCGCCGTGAACATGTTCTTGGCCTCAATCTGCTTCGCAGCCAAGTCAAGGCAAGCAATTCGGCTCTCATCAGCCTCGACCTCGAGTTCCGCCTCAGCGGACTTATTCGAGATGACCAGGAAGGTATCAAGATACGATCCCGAGATCATATAAGGCAAATGTTGAACAAGCGCGCTGATAAATGCGTAACCAGCATTGTGCAACTTGTCGTTCTGACCACCCTTCTCCACCGTCTTCGCCATGTACTGCAGAGCAGCCGGGATAGCGATAGGAAGCACCGAAACGATGCCTTCGCGGAGGATATCCACAAGCGACGCCAAGCACAGCAGCGACATAACCTGGAGACGCTCGTCGTCCTGCCCAAGGCACTTCTCACCAGCAATTGTCTCTGCGGCAACAGCAACAGCGTCCAAGTCCTTCTTACCATACTTCTCCGAGATCTTGTCCACGCAAGTGACCGCGATATGCTTGTAGAGAATATCGTTCGACTCGCGGATAATCGCCGTGAGCTGGGGCAGGAAGGCAAGCATGGCTTGTCTCGCGGCAACGTTGGATTGCTTCTCCTGGTCGACGCGGACCTCGAGGGAGCGCAGGATCTTGCGGCGCAGTTCCTCGTTGGGCCTGTCGAGGAGGGTCTCGACGGACTTCACAAATTCGCTGGTTGAGAGGAGGCCAAGGACGCGCTCGAGGACGTTGCCGCAGGCATTGTGCAACTTCTTGTCGGCCTTGACTTGGTCGGCAAGGGAGAGAAGGTTCTCCAGCAGTGTGGAGTAGAGCTCACGAACTCTGGATGCATCCATGTCGTCGCGCTGGAGAAGTCTGGCGGTCTGGTCGATCAACTTCTTCTCGGAGAGAAGGTGAGGAAGCAGAGTAAGTTGCGTGAGAGCCGAGCGGTTTCCATCCGTGACATTCGACTCAGACGAGCCCAGAAGCACGGCCGAGATTGTTGGTTTTGGCTTCAGTAGGTCTGCAGCGAGATCAAGGTACTTGACGGCAGTCTGGAGTTGCACATCCACGCTGAAGGAGGACGCAAGATCGACGCTGAAATCCTTGATGCTCTCAGTGGCGCCGTACTTATCAGCAAGCATACCCAGGACAGCGAACAAGAAGTCTTCAGGCCTCAAAGTCTGCACAAGCGAAGTGTAAAGTCCCTTTCTCCTGTGAGCAGGCACATGCTCATATGCAGCAACGAAGCTCAACAAGAGCTCCGCAGCGCCAGTGACCGGTCCTCCCTTCTCCTTGCGCAGCGAGGCGATAAGTGGCGGGATGACCTCCGCAATAGTTTGCTTGATGACATGAGCAGAGTACTCATCGTTTTGGCGGAGGACCGAGCTGCCCATGAATGTGAAGATTGGCATTACGCTGTGTAGGACGAGTTCGGGCGCGGTGCTGGCAAGGTTGGCAATCAAAAGAAGCGCTGCGTTTTGGACCTGTGGGCTGGCAGTCTTCTGCACGCAGTCCACGAGCAAGTCGGCTCTGACGGCGGAGCGGTCTAGCTTGAGGCGCGGGTCGGCCTTGTGCGCCTTCATGATTGACAGCAAGCTGCTAAGTACGAGACCTTGGAGGTAACCCAACTCAGATCCTACTTGAGACTTGAAGTGCTGCAGCTCAGCCAAGGCATTGAACAGTCCAGGTAGTAGCGCCACGTGCTTCTCGGGGTTCGAGTTATCGACCATCTGAAGGACGAAGGACACCTTGTGAACAGCACCGGTGAGCGATTTCATGTCCTGAACAGGGGTCTTTGCGATCTCTCCATGGCTAACACGGCGACGCTTCGTAGCTGGAGGCATGTATGCAAGCTGTGCGGCCGTTGGCAGTTGGTTGAGGAACGAGAGGAGAATGTCCGTTGTAAGGTTAACGCTTCTCAGGAGCTCCATCGCCTCAGCCTGTGCGAACTCGCTGTGTCTCGCATCGTCGGATGGCGGCTGCGATAGGTTCATAAGGAGCTGGGCAGTGTTGAGTCGAGAGTCTCCAATCAACGATGGCCACATGTTGCGGATTCTTCTGAAGACGGCGGCACACAGTGCCTCCCCTCCTGGCGCGATCTCACCCTGGGCGATAGAAGCCAAGACCTGGAATCCCTCTTCGTCGTTGGGGATAACTACTGCAACGGCCTCATCGTTGTACGCCGATACATCAACCTGCTCTGCCTCGCAATTCTCCTTGGCAGCCTGGAAAGATAGCGCAGCCAAATTTTGTAGAACCGGCAGTAGAAGCTTGGTCCTGGTGGTGGTAGACACTCCCCGAACCTCGTTGAGCGCAACGAGCAATCTGTACTTGGCGGCATACAGAGGAGTGTAGACAACGTGGCTAGCCAAGTTAGTCAAAACCGCCAGCCGCAGCGCCTGCGAGTGTTTCGCGGTCTGCTTCTTTGGTGAATCCACCGATTCCTTTGGACCATTCAGGCTCTTCTCGATGATTGACACGATGTGCTTCTTGTCGATGACGCATTCCTCTAGGCCGGGGCAAATTATGTCCCGGAGCAGTCGCGCTGCGTTCTCAACAGTCATCCACGAAACATTCGCGGCACTCTTTCCTCGCCCATAAATAGTTTTTTCGGCCCAAATCTTGAGGCCCTTCGCCTTTTTCAAATCCGCATCAGCTGGGTAGCGGTTGGCCAGTCCAAGAGCCAAAGCAGAAGCTGCTCTCCTGACCTTGAGCGCTGAATCGCCAAGTGCAATGATGGTATATGGGATGAGACCCTGTAGGTCGAGCGACTCGTTCGTAGAATCGTTTAAGCCCTGGGTAGCACGCTCCAGCGCAGCTGTGCGCGCCAGAACGGGGTATGGACCGCACCAGACTATGCTATAGAAGCTGAAGTATCTAACGGCGTGGTTTTCGTCTGTTTTTAACGCCTGGTCAAACTCATCCAGGTTCTCTTTCGTCGCCAATGCCGCCAAGAATACATCGGTAAACTTGTTCAATGGCGGCGGCTCCGAGCGCGACAGGAACGAGCTGTCATCATCTGGGAGCTGCTTAAGGAGAGCGTGGAAGTCTTCGGGTGTCTCCTCCGCCTCGTCCGCATCTCCCATCTCAACGTCTCCATCTGGCGCTGATTGGATAAGCTTTGGGCGAATGGACGCTTGAAGCTTCAGTTCCAATTCGTCAATGTCGACACTGGCATCCTCCATAGCTTTCCTTGCGATCACTCCAGGCTGGCCAGGGTGCTCTGCTAATGTAGTTAAAGTCCTCGCGAGATCCTGGCGAACATGCCCTTTAGGGTCGATATCCTCGTCGATTCTGTACGCAACCAATAGCAACGACTTGACCACCACAGTTCCCTGAGCCTCGCTCAATAGCTCATTCTGAACAATATGCCCAATCAATTGCAGGACAGTGGCGTCTCCGGACTTGCCCAGCCTGTCGACCAGGGCGAGGACGATGCCATTGGCGAGTTTGTCGATCCGGCGGGTCTTGGAGATCTCCAGGAGTAGCTCGGGAAGGCCGTCCACTTTCAGAAGCTCTCTGGTGACACGCTTCGTCATCTGCTTTGCCCCTCTTTGCTGCGCCAGAATCGACAGGCATACGAGCCCGGGAATAAAGGTGTCGGCAGTCCATCCGAGAACAACAGCCTCCATCATGGCAGTCAGGAGCTTGTCATTCAAGCCGCCCTTTGATGCCATTATGGATAGAAGCATGTAGCAACCAATCCTGAATTCAGGAACCTTCTTCATAGCCAATCCCTCATTCAGGGTTGGGCCCAAACGAAGAATGATCGCCTCTTGGTTTTGGGCCTGCACGGCCTCGCGACCTGAGCGTGCCTTGTCCAGCATTCCGCTCACAGCCTCGGTCATCACTCCCGCCCAGAAGGAGATGAGGGCCGGGTAGTTCTGGCGGGCATTGCATATCCTCACGACGTAAGAATTAAAGAGGGTTGAGAGGGTGGAGTCATTAGTCGCTGCGAATACGATCGCGTGTCGCGGTGGGTGAGTTAACGATCGAACATAAGGATGTAAGAATCTGTATTGCGCTGGTAGATTGGCGGGTAGGATCGATAGAAGTGTTGTAAATGCTGGGAGGGTATGGTACGGTAAGAACGTCGTAAGTAAAAATGCAGTGTTGTACTCGTGTATCCTATTCGACGCGGTCAGTTCCTGTGCTCCATTTTGCGACTCTTCTTTTCAGAATTCCCATACCTAAATCTTCGAACAAGCCACTCAACGGCCTTTATAGCTGGATTTAACCGTAACCTCGCTCCCACCAAGCCGAGGAACGCCTCAAGCCTCTTATCCAGCTCCGCATTCTCAGCGGTGGTCATCTGCGTCCTATCCTGCTGCAGGCTCTGCTCGCCAAAGATGCTGCGCTGGAAATCCATAAACCTGCCATCGAGCAGGCATAGCTCCTGGAAGCCCTCATGGCAGAGTGTGTACAGCGAATCGAAGCTCTGGGAGGCGGCGATGCGCGGCTCAAAGATCAGAGACTTGGAGTGGGCGGCCTTTTGCGCTTTGAGGTCGAGCGACTTGGTGGAGGTGGCGGCGATCTGCGACAGCTGGGCCGCAAGGGAGGTCGCCATGGTGGTATTGGAATGCGCCCGTGGGAGGCCGTCTAAGATTGTTGAATGGCGGGCATCACACCGTCGTTGGGGGCAGGAATAGATCTTGGTATCTTTCGCGGTAGTTCTTTCTCAGTATCACCAAAACTTTTTTGGGGGTGCTATCTCGAATTGCCGACAGTGACCGCCTTCACCAACAGGGTCTAGCGCAATCGAATCTTGTGAAAGCACTGACTTTCTCCAGAGAGCAGATTTAACATCACGTGCATCTGGGGTCCTGCTTAGTCATCCACACATTTTCATTGTGATCTTTTTTTGGTGGGGTATCACGTGCCTGTGAGACTTTTTGTTGAAGATTACCGCACAATTACTTAGGTACGTACCTTTCTTGAATTTCTGACACCTGGAGGACCAGCCTCACTATGAAGTCACACTTATAGAAAAGTCTCAGAAAAAGAACAAAAATCACCAATAATGCTCCAATAATACTCCAATAATACTCCAATATAACCCATAAATCAGCAAAAACTCAAATAATCATGTGCAAAAAGCCTCGAATCCCATCTATTCCCATCCATTCCGATCCATAACCCTGCATTTCCCGGCCGCATCGGGATTACGCCTGTTTCTCTGCCTTGTCGGGTGGCTGTGTCACACCACCGATGGCCCAAGTGACTACCAACCTCTCCCCTTGTGAGTCAAACCTGCCAACCTCCAACACCAGCCCGCCCAATCACGCCGCATCCCACACCCATCTCACCATCCCCCACTATACTTCACCATTCCTAGCCATCTAGGGCCTTCCCTCACTTTACCACGCCGCCTGATAGCATCACCGACTCACACCTTCATACACCATTCAGTAGTAAGTACTCGTGACTCTTGCGGGGCACCAATGCCGTACTCCTAGAAGCCTACAAGGCACGCCCCGGGAGGACGGGAGGGGGGAGTCATCGTCATTGTCAGATCTATAAAGGTTTGCTGCATCTCCTTGGCTTCATCGTCTCTCTTCTCACTTCCTCTCTACACTTTCCACTCTTGCCACTGGCAAAGTGATCGTTTTCCTTCCTTTTCTCGGGGTTATCCCCATCCTATTTACCAATCTCTCGGACCGAAAGGAACCAACACCCTTATTTCCTATCCTATAAACTTCGATTTCCGCTCCCGCAAACATGGTCATCCCGGGAACCACACCCGCGCCCTCCTTCCCCAAAAACCGTCGCCGCATGCGTCGCGGGGCCCGCAAACGCCACGCCCTCTCCCGCAAAGTCGACCCCCGCGAGGAGTACCGCGAGGGCTTCTCGCTGGCCCACGACGGCTCCTTCCTGCCCGCCCTATCGGCCACCTTCCCAGGCTCCCAGCCGCAGACGCTCGAGCGCAGCTGGCTGGCGTGGATGGCGCACGAGGTGCGGCGCGAGGAGGAGGACGAGCAGTGCCGCCTCTTCGGGGGCGACGCAGACGATGACGTAAGTCTCTGTGCCAGTATGCTCGGCGTCGTGTATGCCCTGTGGGGGGACATCGATTATACCGATCCCTAGTCTCGCAGATACATGCACACGTCTACATCCATCATCTCCTCTCAGTCTTTCACCACACTCATCCACTCACTCCACTACACCACCTCACCTCACCTCTCTACTACTACTCCACCACACATCTCCACTCCACCATGTCAGTCGCCATGGGCACACAAGACAAAGGAGACGAGCTTATACAAGCACAGGCGTTGCGCGCTCTTGGCATCCTGTACGATTCCATCCGTGACGACGGCGACAACAGCGAGAGCAAGGCACCTGCCCCGGCGTCTGGAGTTTTCACCGGCTTCAACAACGAGGACAACACCGCCAAGGACAAGGACGGGGACAATAACTTCCCACCCCTCCCCACCAGCCTCNCTCCCGGCGTCACCCCCTGACAATCCCCACGCCTCCCCTCCTGCAATCCCACCTCATGGACGACTCCGAGATCATGCGCCTCACCACGATCCAGTCCCCCGAGCCAGCGGAGGAGGAGAAGCGGTCACTCCATTCCTTACCAGCCACCACCACCACCGCGTCCTTTTCCACGCAATTCCCGGTCCCACTCCAAGTCCCCGTGACCAGACCAGCCGACCACAAGGACAACAACACCCTGGCACCCACCACGGCGCCCACCACCACCAAGGCCAAGCCCACAGACCCATCATGGACCCTCATCCCCCAAGACCCCGACTGGGTCCTCCTAGACGACGACTCGTAGCAAGCCCAATGACCGCCCCATCCGCGGATGGCGCGCTAGGGCCGGTCCTCGCGACTCTAGGTCCCTTCATCGTCTCGGCGAGATGAGAACCATTCCATATCCCCCCCCGGCAACACTGGATAGTTAGCCCTGGAGGCTTTATCCGACCTGATTCCAGCACACCCAGTTACAGATGATAGAGAGAGAAGGGAGGCGGTAGCTTGAAGTACGAGTTATTCGCGTTTTTTTGACGGTGGAGGAGGCATGCTCGAAGTACGAGTGTGGAAAATCTTAAAAAATGGTGTTAGAGGCAGTTTGTGTGCTCGTGGGCTACTGAGCTCGCTGCCGCTGGGTTGTGTGCTGGGTTAGATATGGGGGCGGATGGGTTTGTTATATATACGGTGGGTGTATTGATGGATGTATTAAGTGTCGCGGGTTCGACGAGGGGGGCGGGGGGTTGGGATAATACCCCCTGCTTTTACCTGATTTTAGTAGTTGATTTAATCATTAATGATATTTTCGGAACAAACATAAACGTGCATCCGCCGCACCCTATGACGGGATAAACTATTAATACTTTGAATTCAACTGACTCTAAATTTTGTGAGTCCATTGAAAATTGCAGTTTTTTTGTACCAGTCGTGTTGTCTGACCGCCCCTGAACAAACCAAACCCCAGCTACTCTTAAAATTTATAACCACGTCGTCGCTGTCGCGCCTAATTGCGAAGGGCGTCAATTAGAGTATAATAGAACCCTTCGAGCTACAGCATCACCACGAAACTCTTATCACTCCTTTTACCCATATGGGAGTCTTATCCAAGCCAAGGCTCCAATACAATGCGGTAGATCGTTACGGGCCTTGTGGCGCCCCTGTCTAAATAGCAGCTCTGCGCCTGTCTTGGCGTAGGGACCGAAAAGCATGGGCCCAAGGCAGTCATTGGCAGTCATTGGAAACCAGCCAATCGTTTTCCCACTTTCGCAACGCCTCATGGTCACCCCTTAGGCTGCTGTGTAATGGGACGCTGGTATTGAAAAGCGAAGACTCAAGGCAGATTTTAGAAGCCAACCGCCGTTTCCCATTTCAAGCGCTGGTTCGGTTTATCATTATATAAAATAAACTACGGTACCAAGTCAAACTATTTCCTCGTTTTTTTGAGGGGCTATGTGTAACCAGATGGCGAAGGCGGATAATGGCGACTCGACAGAGTTTACCTACAGTCAGACGACGCTATTGTGGGCCGCGCAGAACGGGGACGACGCAGTTGTGAAGCTGCTACTAGACTCTAGGAAGGTAGATGTTGATGTAGGGGACGATAACGGTCGGACGCCGCTGTGGTGGGCTGCAGAGAACGGCCATAGAGCTACTGTGGAGCTGCTGCTCGAGTCTAGGAAGGCGGACATTGATTCGAGGGGCAAGTACGGCTGGATGCCGCTGTTGTGGGCTGTGAAGCTGCTGCTGCTCGACCCTAGGGAGGCGAAGGTCTACTCAAGGGATAAATACGGCTGGACGCCTCTGCTATGTGCTGCGAGGAACGGACATGAGGCAATTGTAAAGCTGCTGCTTGACTCTGGGAAGGTAGACGTCGATTCGAAGGAGTTTAACTATAATAGGACGCCACTTTCGTGGGCTGCGCAGAACGGACACAGCGCTGTGGTGGAGATGCTGCTTAACTCTGAAAAGGTGGACGTTGACTCGATGGACTCCACCTACAGCCGGACGCCGCTGTCATGGGCTGCGCAGAACGGGCACGACGCCACTATAAAGCTGTTGCTCGACTCTGAGAAGGCGGACGTCAATTCGAGGGACAAGTACGGTTGGACGCCGCTGTCGTGGGCTGCGAGTAAGGGGTATGACGTGATTGTGAAGCTGCTGCTCGACTCTGGGAAAGCGGAGGTCGATTTGAAGGAGTTCAAGTACGACCAGACGCCGCTATCATTAGGCGCGCAGTACGGCCACAACAAGGCCGTGAAGCTCCTGCTTGACACTGGGGAGGTAGACGTTAACTCAAGGGATCTGTGCGGTTGGACGCCGCTGTTGGTGGCCACGAGGAATGGGCACGATGCAGTTGTGGAGCTGCTGCTAGACTCGGGGAAGGCTGACTGCAACTTGAAGGAGTTTGAGTACGGCTGGACGCCGCTGTCGTTGGCTGCACAGAGGGGGGCTGATACGACTATAAAGCTTCTGCTCGACACTGGGAGGGCGGACATTGATCTAGAGGACTTTAACGGTCAGACGCCACTATTGTGGGCTACGTAGAATGGGCATGATGCAGTTGTGAAGCTACTGCTTGACTTTAGGAAGGCGGACGTCAACTCGGAGGAGTGACTAGGAACCTTGGTCGCATGAGACAGCACTCCCTAGTCACCACAAGGCTGAAAATGATTTTTCAGTATCGTGGTGAGGCTCAGAAACCTAGATCAAAGTGTTATATGGGTTTGAAAGGTGCAGCGAGCTCGTGGTGGTGCTGTAGGATGAGGGGCCCTATTATACTTCAAATTTACGCGCTATGCAACCAGGCGCGACGGCGACGACGTGGTGTAGGATGTGGTGTAGGTTGCGGTGTGAGAAAGATGCCGGTACAAGCCGATAGAACAGTTGTATTTAATAGCTCGACAGATCACGGAGACAAAGATCTTCTTGGATTATTAACCTATGAGTTTCTCGCTGTCGATCGCCCCAGGAGACTGCTGCCTGTCCCGTTTCTGTTTTACGCCTTCGCGTTGGGGACGTAGTGGATTGGGGCGATATGGATGAGGGGGGAGGACGAACGACAGCAGCATAGATTAACGACAAGAAGACTGACTGATGACGGCATCATTGACAAACGACAGCAGATTGTGGACTGGCGACAGCAGCTTGTTACCAACACTATCCAAACCCGGTCCTCCAAGTTCTGCAGCCAACGCAGCGTAGGACCTGAACCCAATATGCCCATGGAGGCCGTATTTACACACCACCTCGAACATTTGGTTCCTAATATGGTCCGTCGTCGCTCGTATCTGTTGTATAAACGCAATGGCACCTGACTTCGCAGATACACGTGTAATGGATTCCAAGGCGTCAAGCATTATCGTCTCCGGAGGAGTTTCATCGTTGTTCTCCATTGGAAGGGTAGGCTCGGGTGATGTCCGAGCTAACACCAAGGTGAGGAGTCGATGAATACGGACTGTTCAGAATGGTACAGACTTGTTGAGGGTGTTGATGAGTAATGTGCAAGCTGACACCAATGTGAGAGTGGTTTGGGTTATATGCGAGCTGATACCAAGGCGAGAGGATTCGAGATGAAAGCAGGTTGGTATAAGTATTAGTTTAGCTGAGAGGAGAAGCGGTGGATGGGGGAGAGGAGACGGAGAAAGGGATGCGGATGAAGGAGAAGTGAGGGTGAGAGACGGGAAGGAGATAGGTGGAGGGGTAAGACACAGAGGTAAGAGATATGAGGAAGAGATGTCGAGAGAAGGAGGTCGGAGCTGGGACATGGAACCAGCGCCAACAAGCATACGCAGCCACCAAGATATACGGGCAGATCGCCAGACAAACCGACTTCAGGGTTGACACCGTGAAGGTGCAGGAGAGGACCGCGCGGATAGACAGGGGGATGGAAGATTCGGATGCTGAGCCTATGACTTCAGAGGCCAAATATAACTGTTGAGCAACTGCTGAGATGACACCGACGCCAAATTGTATATACGCATGTTCAGACAGATGTCAAAGAAGTTGTGGTGTGACAGAAGGTATTTAACAGCCAGCAAAAGACTCATTGCCCGCTGAGGTCGCAAAGAAAGAATGGTTTGTCTGTGATGGAATGACGACCGGGAAGAGGTTTCGGGCAGGGAAGTCGTCTAATAGTGTAATCGTTGATGTTTTATCGCTTGAGCCCCATCTGTGCGCTTGAAACTGAGTCTATCGACAGCAACAGAGGCTAGTGACAGCACTGTGGACGACCGACAGCAATATAGGACTGACGACAGCAACTGGTTCTCCTCTAGGGGCGTTTGTAGTGTCCAACAGCCTGGTGTGCTAATGCTACGCTATCAAGCTTAAAGAGTATCGCCGTACTACCATCTATCTACATCTTTGGGATTTTCTCGTGCAGATTCGGAATATCTGGCGAGAATTCATCGATGATATATTGTCATGCTAGGTACTGATTCCGGAGGGAGAGTGTGGGATGCTTGGACACCAGCTTCTTCTCATATTGAATTTGGGAATTTCTATCTCCGTCGAACGCGCCACCATCTCTATATAACGTCTTTCAATTTCTATCCTTTATATTCCCGCAATAACTCATTCTTCTCTCTTTCTCTCTCTCGTCCCTTCCTCCCTTCCATTTGCTCCTTGTTTTCAGGGGAGGACTTCATATTTCTCTTCAGAGGGAGCATTCTCAACAGCCCTGCGCCGAAGAATGGCCGCGTCCAACTCGTCGCTATAACGGAGCCGCAGTGGCACGGTTGCTTCAACTCAGCTTCCCAAAATTTCCTTTGGATGTGCCTTGCCGAAGAGCTCGGTGATCCTCGTGAAATAAACTCTGGGTCCGTTCAGTGAGGCGCACGTCCAGGATGAATGTGTGTGGAGTCTTTGACAGTGGAGGGGTGGGCGGTGGCAACAGCCCGTTGCCACTTAACGACAGGAATTCGAACCGGCGACAGTAAACCAACGCGACAGCATCTGGTCGATAGATTCTTCAGATATCTTAACTTCTAGGAGACCCTCCTTATTCAACTCATTGGGAGATAATGGTGGCATTAGCGCAGTCGACTTGTGGAACTTTTTTGGGTAAAATTTGTGCACAACGGTGTCTTCAGCATGTCAGTCGTCTTCTTTAATCCTGAAGGCATAAAACGGGTAGATATCTGCAATTAGTGAGCTATTTGGTTGAGTCTATGCGAGTAAGGAGACGTACGACGTAGGGAAAGAAGAGAAGGACAACTAAACGAGAGAGATGAGAAGGAGACTCGGTGAGACGTAAGAGACAGAGAGGTAGAAAAGACATTGCGAGAAAGAGCGGCGTCTTCTCGTGTCTATATAAGCGCTGACATGGAAGTATCCCATGCATTGTCACATACATTGGAACCGCACAGGTTATGGCTCTGTCCCCACCGTTGATGCCATTTCAGACTTGCGTTCATTGCTTGAAGGTCTGCCGCAGGAGAAGTTAACAGAAAGTTGGACGCTTTATCGGAGCGCATGGGGAACAAGCGGGATTGGAGCAAAAGACGAAGTTGTCGGTTTCCTGTCACCTATGTAGACTATTACTGTTGGTAAGAAGCTATTATCAGTCCCAATGTTGCTACCGCTTCACCACCGCCACCTTGCTTCGAATAGCCAACAGGAAAGACCCGTGACGATAAGAAGCTGCCGGAAGCAAGAAGCTGGCGGTTTCTTGTCACTGGTGGGAACTGCTGCTGTCGTTAGGAATCTGTCGCCAGTCCCCTCTCCGTACCTCAAAAGGGTTGGTGAGGTTGTGTAAAGATGCGTAAAAACGAAAAGTGTAAAGATGCCCATAGGTGTAGCCAAACGACCCTCCTGCATAGGCTATACGCATGCGACACCCTAGAGACATGACACCCTAGAGACATTTGGACAGCCAAGTGGAGGACCTGACATAGCTTGAAAGATAGGTTCCGTTATATCTATAGTCAGTGACACTGATTTTCATAATACCTGTATTGCATCCAAGTAACCCTACATGCACCCATCCTACACTAAAATACACCCCCTCCTTTCTATCCCCATAATATCCAAGCCGCTCAAACAACGCCACGCACGCTGCAAATCACCTCCCATCCCCTTCAAACCTACACATACCCCCCTAAACTCTCCTCCTCTCTCCAACAACTCCCACAATACCCGCCATCCTCCCCTCCAAACATCCAATCCAGCGCCTCCTTTCCTACTTCCTCTTTCCCCGCTGCATCCTTCCCACCACCTACGCCGGCACCACTACCCACCCTCCTTCTCAGCGCCTCGCACCGTCCACCCTCGCCTCTAACCCACTCCTCCCACTCAGCCTGAACAACCGCGCGCTCGACGCGATTCACAACGCGTAGGGCAACGAGTAGATCGAACCGCTGTGTTGCCAACGATTGACGGGCTGTTAAGAGGCGTCGCGCGGAGGCGGTGGAGGATTTAGAGCGTGTAGTGAGAGAAGAATGGGGAGGGTAGGAGGAGTGTGAGTGTGATGGGGAGTGAGAGGCGGAGAACGGTGCGTCGAGGTCGGTGGTGTTCGTTAAGGCTAGGAAGGTCGAGTAGCTATTGTTATTATTAGCATGCTGCACAAACCGGAATAGAAGAAAAAGGATAGACATACCAAGGACTAGCCTCCCCCCTCTCCCCACCAACCCTCACCGCATCCTCCAAATCAGCAATAAACACCGCCTTACTCATCATTGTATTTGGCCCAACCCCCAACCTCGCCATATACTTCGCCGCCCCCCGCTCCGTCCACCACTCACTCGCGTCCTTGCCCGACATGAACACATTTGCCAGGATACTCAGCGCGAGGAGACTCAACAAAATCGAGTTCGCGCTCGCGACACTCCACGTCTTCTTGAGCAGCGCAAAGGTCCACATCATGATAACACTCACCGCCGTCTCGAGGAATGACGACGTGCGCTCCCACAGTATCGTGCCGAGAGTCCGCTGCTTGATAGCGTGACGAGAAGGTAACGCCCCATCAGCAGACGAGAACAGCGAGACGGACGTCTGCTGCCCGACATGCCCAAAGATCTGAACAGCCTTGCGTGTCCGTGCCGAAGGGCCGAGTTTACGGACCTGGTCCGCGACGAGATCCGCGAGGTCAAGGGCATCGAGGTCCAAATCGTCCGTAGCTTGGCGCTCCACCAGCCCCTTCGAGAAAGCCGGGGCGTGCGACCATTGCACGGCGGTGAAGATGGCGAGTTTACAGCGCGACTTGGCGACGTGGGTGATGACAATCTTCTTTACGAGTTTGAATGCCGCGTGATGCGGCAGATGCCAGGGGGTCTTGTAGTCCGAGACCACATAGCAGACGTGATCGTTCAGGATGTCAATAACCTGGGAATCCACCACGTTAGCCTGCCTCTGCCGGCGGAATAGATCCGTATAATCGATCTGAAACGAGAAATCCCTCTGCATGCGCCCCTGCGCGTCCCCCGACCGCTCCAGCGGCCTCCACGGTCCCTGAGCGATACGCTGAGCCCGCCGCTCATGGTACAGCAGCTGGAAGACCGCCGACTTGTCGCCGAAGAGGACGTGGAAGAGGGATTTCGGACTCGTCTCGAAGATGCGCTCGACGGACTTGTGGGGCATGTCCGGCGGCTCGTAGATGACGGGGTGGGCGGGGAGTTGGAATTTCGCGGGCCGAGGGGCCTCGAGGGTGGAGCCGCGCGAGACGTGGATGGCGCGCTTGAAGTCGCGATCGCGGCGGGTGGCGCGGCGCTCGTTGAGGGTTGGGACGGAGAGGTCTTCCCAGCTGGAGTTGCTGGAGCTGGGAGGTTGGGCGTCGGTCTCGAGTTTGACGAGGTCGGTCATGATTTCTTCGAGGGACTTGGGGGATTGCTGCTGGTGCGTCTCGATGAGGTAGTTGAGACGTGATTGGAGGAGGCGGAGTGGCTCGAGGAAGGTCTTGATCGTGATACGAGTGTAGTCCCCTGTGGTAGCGTTCCCCTTCGGGTGCAGGAACAAGAAGTCACAATCCCTGCCCGGCGCGGCCGTCACTTCGTCAATGGCGTCCAGCGAGGCGCTCGTAATCAATACAAGGCCGAGGTGGTTACTGTAGAAGTATATCTCTTTTTGGGTGACATAAACGCGCCCCGGGAACTCTTGCTGACCATTCGGATTCCAAGTCGCGCGGAAGACGAGAACAACCTTATCCTCCTTCGGCACGTCTGCAAACAGCGTCCGGAACTGAGCTTCTTGCGCCTTCAGTTCTAGGGGATAGTTGCTAGGAAACTCTTCTCCCTTCACAGGCTGAGCCTGAGGAGGCGCTTGCGCCGACTTCGAAATCTGAGACGCCGACCCTATGGTATCAACACTAAACGCCTTCCGATGCTGCGGCGAAGGCGACGGCGCCTTCACCCCCGTCTCAATATTAGTGCTAACCGCCGCCCCCGCCACTGGCGTATCAATCAGCTTCTCGTCCGCCCCACCCTCCTCCTCTCCCGGGTTAGGCGACGGTGTCCTCGTCACGCTCCTAGGATCCGCAAGATCAGCACCGAGTCGGTTGTTATACCCCCAATTGCTGCTTCCCCACAGATTCGCCAGAATCCCATTCGGCATGCTCCCACTCGCATCGCTCTTCCCAAGCCCAATGCCTCGCTCTCCACTAACCACCACAGCCGTCTTACTCAGATTCGTCGGTGCGGGCGGGTTCGCCAGCGTCGACGGCGCAAGCGTGTTAGTGTGGAACTCGCTCGGTGGGGGCAATGACTTCAGCGTCCCCGACTGCGAAATCACCGGCGTCGCATACACAGGTAGTATATTATGGCTGGCCGAGATGAGACTCCCGATGCCACCAATCGCGCCAAAAGATGGATTCGGCGTCGGGGGCGGCGGATTTGCGTCCAGCCCGCTGCCAGTCGCGCGACGATGCAGGTCGAGTTTCTGGATAATACGCGCGGCGTGATCGCGGCCGCTGCCGCTCTCGCCTTCCTCGCGTCCCCCGCGGCGCGCAGCTGAGGCGTCGACGCTAGGGCGGGGGGCACCGCTGAGCTCGAAGCTAGGGATGGGGAGGGTGTTGCCGCGGTCTAGGGGGGGCCCGGAGAACTCTTCGGTCGTGGACATGTGGCCTTCTGTCTTGGCTGCGAATTCAGGGACTGAAGGAGGGGTGATGGAGAAGGCTGGGTCGAGGCCGGTCGAGGAGTAGTATACATCTGCGCTGGCTTTGATGGCGTTGTTCTTGGCGATCTCGAAGCCTTCGAGCCACTCCATCAGCTCGCCTTGTGTTTCCGCCTGTAGGAGGATAGTTGCGTTCTTAGTCTTGACCTCAAAACAAAACCTTCGATCCTCTAAACAATAGTTAGCATCGATACAACGCCAAGTAAACCAAGTTCAACTTACCACTAACAGCAGGCTTCACATTGCAAAGCAAAACCCCAATCTTCTCACTCTCCTCAACACCACCACTCTGCGACCCCTGTACGAGCCACCCAAAAATACCATTCTTCACATAAAACCACCTCCTCACCCACGTAGTCCTCGCCGGCTTCCCCGAAATGACCCTCAAACACAACCACCCCTGCTTCTCCGACATCGAGCTCGCCTGCAGATTAATCATCGACGGTCCCTTAGCCCCAATATACGGCACAGTAGACAGATTATAGTCCTCCAGCTCCCTCGATGGCTGCGCAGCCACACTAGCAGTCTGCGCGATCTCCTTCCTCGCCGCCTGCAGCTCCCGGCGGAACACCCCCTCGCCCGAGTCCATCTCGCGACTCCACCCCTTTATCCGCTCCATCTCGGCGTTCCAGCGCGTGGCGTTCACACCAGCCAGCTCGCGCGACTTCTTCATGTCCTTCCAATGCTCCGTCGATACCTTGACTAGCAGCTTGTCGAGCGTGAAGCGCACCTGGGGCGCGAGGAGGCAGAAGTCCAGCGAGGCTTTCAGGTAGGCTTTGCGCGTCTCGTGGACTTGGAAGGCATCCTCGCGCAGTGACGACGGCTCTTTCGTCTTTGACTGGCCTAGGTAGCGTGCGAGTGTCGTGTCGAATACACGCTGTGACTGCTCGAGGTATCTCCGCGCATCCTTGAAGTTGCGCAGCTCCCCAGTCATGAACGCCTTGAGGGGCTCCACGATCAGGGTCTCCATGCGCTTCGCCCCGCCAACGAACTGGGACCACCAGTCGCGCGAGCCCTCGCCGAAGCGCTGCATAGCGAGGAGTGTGTAGTCATGGTCGAAAACGGCCTCGGAGACGTTGGTGGGTGGCAGCGAGCGGCTAAGGAAGGTGTTGATAGTTTCCTCGAGGGCGCCAACGTCGTGGACCAGCTTCGTGGTCGACTTCACGTAGGCGTCGAGCCAGCGCTCCACCAGCTCGACTTGGTCGGAGAAGTGCACGGCGGTAGCGCGGAAGGTGGGCGAGTCGAGCGCGGCTTCTTTGAGCCCGACGGGAAGGAGTGTCAGTGGGGGGCCGGCCTGCTCGAGGACAGGCGGCTGGGCCGCCACGACTTCGGACATGGCGGATGGGTTGGGGGTTTGAACAAGCGGTGTTGTCGGCTTAGGAGCTCTCTGCCCTCATGGCTGTTGTGCAAGTCGTGTTTGCAAAGTGGTAGGGCACTTGTATGGTCGCATCCAATGTAAGTTCTGTGTAGAATCTGTATCTGAATATTGTATGGTCCCGTATAACAGTCAGCCTCCTGTGAGGCTAAGGTCGTCATGGAACATGGTCAAAGCTCCCGAGCCTCAGTCAGGTCCAGGTGGCTGAAACTCGGGGTACAAAGGTACTTCTAGAATGCAGAGGTGTGGCTGGTGTATATGCCTGATATATGTGGTTTATAATTGTGCCTGATATGTGTGGCTTCTATGTGGCTACTGGATTGGGTGTGGCTTCACATGTGATGGCATCACGTGCTTCTCGATATAGAAGCGTGGAAGTGTGTGGGGTTTCTGGAAGAGCGTAAGCGCGGAAACAAGGAGTTATCAGCACTAGAAACAGTACTAGAAATGCTGCTAGAAGACCTCTAAATGATGATCGGAGGCCGGATGTGCGGTGAGCTGAGGCAGTGCAGCTGGGGTACATGCTCTAGTCCAGTATAGTACTGTATAGTACTGTGCAGTAGCTACGGGGTGCCCGCGAGTAAGGTCCTGTTCCATTACAGGTATCTCCCTCGGTGATTTGGCCTTCTAATTGCTTGTAATTCCTGGTAATTGCTGCTGAATAGTAATCTGCCATCCATCAGCAATTACTAAGAAGCTCAGACACCATGGTGATCCCAGCCGGCTTGGTTTCTCTTGCACCTTCCTGGTCTTGCCTGGCTCCCGTGGCATGTCAGCGACAAAAGGGGACAGCCTTCCGAGCACGGTTTATGATTCGTCTTCGCCGTCGTCGGGCTTTGCTTGTGACGGTTGGGGCGGCGCTGAAGGCGGTTGAGATGGCTGGGATGTATTAGGAGCATCCCGTTACAGTGGGGGCAGGTGGGAAGTGACACCAGAGAACAATTTCCAGACTTCTTTAGGTACAGAACAAGACTGTACAGAACAGTACAGCATGAGGTTAGTCCTGAAGAGTAACGTTGAGCAGCACCGTCTGTGCTTACAGAGCTCTGGAAATTGTCGCCATGTGGAGTTCGTTACAGCAGAGCCCACCGGGGTGGATTCAAACTGGAGCAGAGTGCTCCGGTGTGGAGAACAAGGCGCGAATAGTACAGCCTCTGAAGATCGCTCCTGCTAAGGTATATCAACCGAATATCAAGGCCGTGTACTGTGGGTGGAAGCCACGACGGGCGCTGCATGTCTCTGACTGTACAGCTGTACACATCGTGGGATGATAATGAGATGCCAGTGATATGCCACTCCACTGCGGTCCTGTCAACGTCGAACGCTGGATTCAAATTCAACGTTGAAACGCCGAGCTGATCCACTGACCTCTGCCCATCCAGTGATTGGTAAGGGCGTGAATTGCTCTGCCTGTCTCCCTACCGCACCTGCCCTGCACCCTCCAAGCTTTCTCTCCCTTCCCTGCTGTATATTAACCTCTGGCCCAGCAGGGGTAGAAGTGGAATAGAAACGTGGGATGCGTGTGAATGATGACGCTGGTAGCTGTATGGTGCTTGCTATACGGTCGTATTCACAGGATGCCGCATCCCGTTTCTAGTAAATGGTAAGTCTACCCGGTGTGTCAGTCTTGTCAGAAAGAGAGTCATGTCAGAAGAGAGGGGGGCCACCGACGGAAGCTACCTGCTTCATTCAACGGCTTTACGTATAGTATATTGTAAAAGAAGGGGTGTCGACGGCGGTCCTGTATACTGCACACCTCGCACGTACCCCCCTCGACGCCGCCGTTGCTCTAGACCTCAGCATGTGCGGAAGATCCTCATGAATATAACCTCAAAGTAAGTGAGGACGGGATGATGATGGGCACTGGACATGGGACACGACATGGTCAAGACATGGTCAAGACATGGACAAGACAGGTTAAATGGTATTGGATGGTTTGGTAGAACAGGGTCGTAACGCCTCAAAACGCCTCGAAGCAAATCCCTACTATGATAGTCGTGATACTGTAGTAATCTAGAGTGATAGTAGCGTACGTAACGGCACAGAAGGGCGCAGAGTGGGTGCAGAGTACACCTGGAATTCCTGGGATGTGGTGGCAACTTCCGCCTTCAACAACGGCCTGGGGCCACTACTGCGACGGCTGCGACGACTACGACTCGAACTACAACTCAACAAGCAACACACTACCCGTCGCCCCCCATCACCATCACATTTTATCCCCCATTAACCTCTCAATTATAGTATTTTACCACGGTATTACTATTGTTAGCAGCATACAACTGACTATATATCTTCTTCATTTCCTGTATCAGTCCCTTTCATTCCCTTTCGGCCTGGTACATATAGATATACGCACCCTATACGCGTCGCATACTACGCTATACTCTGCTATACTCTATACTTGGTTACTCCAGCCCACTAAAACCTCCGCACCGCCACGGCTCTGTTGCCAGATGCGTACAGCCCAGTCCCCTACGGCCCTATTTCAACGCTGCTACCGCCGGTACGTATGACCCGCACCCACCGGGGGCCAGAGAGGGAGAGAGAGGGTACCCTTGCAAATCCAATTCATCCCGCCCGCCCGATTTACCCACCGCCGCCCAATTTATAAGATCTCGGCCCATGCAAAGCTAAACAATTGATGACCGATCTCCATCGCTTTTCGGCGTACAATCTTGCCCAGGACTGACTTGTGTGTCCACTTAGGGAGATAGAGAAGACGCGAACTGAGGAAGCCGGATAGCCAGCGACCGAGAGAGGAGAAAGCTTTGCGCCCTGCATACAACGACGTCGTTTGTGCTCCACTACCGTTTGCTCTGATCCCGCTTTCGAATCTCAACAATTCCCCAGTGGCAAACGCATGCCATTGCGGCTGGAGACGCCTCGACAAGACCCAGACTGCGCCAGTACCTGGGCGATGACTTTGCGAAAATTATCATGATCCAGACACAGCGCGACGGCATCAGAGCGTCATCAAGCTGGAATAGTTCCGCACCGAGTGCTGCCCCACCTCGAATCGAAAAGGCTCCGACTACCCGACGAATCTACAACTTCTCAACACACCGAGCTACACCTCGAGCATCATAGCCGCGGGGTATATGTGCGCCCCAACAGGGCCACCATCTCGACTCGAGAAATCTCAACGGCCCACGGCCAATGCTGGCAGCGCCACAGCCATGGAGAAAGGACAGTCACAGCTGAATGGGATGGGGAGTGGACCTTTTATGGATGTCGAATTTCCCTACCACGACCTACCGGGCTTCGATACCAATGGACCATCGGGGACAAAGTCTGAAGACAGAGACACAAATGCGTCGCTACGAGGTGGCGCAGAAGAAATAATGCAGGAGGCGCGCGATAACGAAGATACCACGCCCAAGATGGAGGAATCGGCGGATCACAATGGCAGCCAGGCGATGTCAGATGGCGAAAGCCCTGAGGGCAGCCGTGCTCGCGGAACCTCGGCGCCAGACGCCTACGACGAGTTCGGGCTCACTGACACAGGAGCCGGAGATGGCACCGACCTAGGCAAGCCCAAGGAGGACAAGAACGAGACGCCCGCCTGGACGGAGCTGAAGACAAAGGCAGGGAAGGAGCGCAAACGGCTACCGCTGGCGTGTATAGCCTGTCGACGCAAGAAGATCCGGTGCTCGGGCGAGAAACCGGCGTGCAAGCACTGTCTGCGCAGCCGGATACCGTGCGTGTACAAGGTGACGACGCGCAAGGCTGCGCCACGCACGGATTACATGGCCATGCTGGACAAGCGGCTGAAGCGCATGGAGGAGCGGATCATCAGGATTATACCCAAGGAGGAGAACGACTCGGCGACAGTCGTGCGGGCGCAGGTCAAGCCCGCGATACCGGGGACGACGCAGGCGAAGCCGGCGAATCCCAAGAAAAGGCCTGCGGAGGAGGCGTTCGGGTCGGAGCTGCAGGCCTGGGTTACGTCGGCGAAGGGCTCGGGTAGCGAGGTTGTACCGGCGTCGCTGGCGGCGCATGAGGCGGAGGAGACGAAGCTACTGGTTGAGGGTGCGGATGCGCTGCCGTCAAAGGAGATACAGGAGCATTTGGCCGAGGTCTTCTTTGATAATCTGTATGGACAGGCGTATCATGTTCTCCATAAACCGAGCTATATGCGCAAACTCAAGTAAGTGCTGGTTTATCCCAACTCCTAATATCCAGCGCGCAGGTTCTAACAAAAGCAGATCCGATACGCTCCCTCCAGTCTTGATCCTGGCCGTCTGCGCCGTCTCTGCCCGATTCTCGACACATCCGAAAGTCAACTCTCAGCCTGCCTTCCTGCGAGGCGAAGCCTGGGCCGCCGAAGCGCGCAACATAGTGCTGAAGCGCTACGAGTGGCCCAACATCACAATCCTAACATGCCTCCTGCTCCTTGGGCTCCACGAGTTCGGCACATGTTACGGAGGCCGCAGCTGGGCGCTGGGCGGGATGGCGATACGCATGGCGTATGCTCTACAGCTACACCGCGACCTAGAGCACGACCCGTGCAAGCCGCACTCGCGCGTACGTCTGAGCTTCGTGGATCGCGAGATCAGGCGCCGCACGATGTGGGCGTGCTTCTTGATGGATCGGTTCAACTCGTCCGGCACGGACAGACCAATGTTTATCAAGGAGGAGACTATCTTGGTGCAATTGCCGATCAAGGAGGATCTGTTCCAGCTGGACATCGAAGGTCCAACAGAGGATATGAAGGGCGATGTGCCCTTTCCATCAGCAGGAGGCGACGGCGAGCTCTCCAACGCCCGCGATAACATGGGCGTTGCCGCCTTCACGATCCGCTCCATCGCGCTATGGGGCCGCATTATAATATACTACTTCCAAGGCGGGCGCGACCGCGACCCGGCTCCCATCTGGGCCGAGGACTCCGAGTTCGCGGACCTACACGTCCAGTCCGAGGCGTTCGAGCGCTCTCTCCCCGAGTCGCTCCAGTACACCCTCGCGAATCTCAGCGCGCACGAGACGCAGGGTCTCGGTAACCAATTCCTCTTCCTCCACATCACCATCCAACAAACTATCCTCCTCCTTGCCCATAACGCAGTCCACTGCTCGATACCCGGGCCACCACGGCCCGCGCCCCCAGCCGAATTCATCAAATCCACCGCTGCCGCCGCCACCGCCGCCGCGCAGCGCATCTCCACGCTCCTCCGCGTCGCAGAGGCCTACCCTCTCACCGCCCCCTTCGCGGGGTACTGCGCCTTCCTCTCCAGCACGGCGCAGATGCCCCTCGCCTTCTCCAAAGACGAGGCTGTCGCCACGCTCGCAAAACGCAACCTCGCTACCAACGTGCGCTACCTCACCAAGATGAAGCGCGGGTGGGGCGTCTTCCACTGGACCTCGGAGCAGCTCAAGAAGCACTTCAAGGCGTGTGCATTTGCGGCTAAGCGCGGGGAGAGTGCGGGCGAGGCGAACGTCGTTAGTCAGTATGGCGATTGGTTCGACCGGTACCCGCATGGGGTGTCGCAGGGAGATTTCGAGGAGGCGGCAACAAGGCCGAGTGGAGAGATTGGTGAGGATGCAGTGTTGGAGCCGAAGGGGACGTTGAGGACTGTAGAGGAGTTCGTGCATAGCATTCCGCCTGCTGCTACTGCTGCGCCAGCGCAGGAGGGCCCGAAGCAGAATAAACGCAAGAAGAAGCCCACGCAGCAGCAGCAGCAACAACAAGCTCCACCACCAGTATCACAGCCTCAACCACAACCACAACCGCAAATCTCATCACACCCCCACCATCAAGGCCCAATCACCGCGCACCGCCCACAACCACACCCCCTCAACATCCCACAACAACACGCACAGGCGCAACAACAACAGATGTCGCCACACACCCTCTCGCACTCACCACACCTCCTCCCACACCACCAACAACCGCACCAACCCCAACATCCACAACAGCACCACCCACAACCACAGCACCAACAACAACAGCAGCAACAAGCCTACCCACACACCCCCTCCCCCGCCTTCCCGCACAACCCAACACCCTTCTACCCCTCCCCCTTCCCCCCAGACATAATGCCAAACCTCGACGCCCACCTCGTCTTCAACGCCTACGGCGCCCCGGCCG